>OY748310.1:15079395-15218413 GCA_963556515.1 Nudaria mundana | reverse complement strand
GGACCAGAGGTGTCTACTGTACAAGACGCAGATTAGACCCTGCGTCGAATACTGCTCTCACCTCTGGGACGGCTCCGCGAAGTATCTGCTGGACGCTCTCGACGCTATGCAGCGACGGGCTATCCGTAT
Organism: Nudaria mundana; assembly: GCA_963556515.1. NCBI lineage: Eukaryota > Metazoa > Arthropoda > Insecta > Lepidoptera > Erebidae > Nudaria > Nudaria mundana. Next base: position 15,218,284 of record OY748310.1, on the reverse strand, counting down.
TATAGATTGTCCGGAGGTAACGGGACGCCTTGAGCCGCTAGCTCAGAGCCGAACAATAGCTTCCTTGGCCGCATTCTACCGTATTTACCACGGCGAGTGTTCTGAAGAGCTCTTCAATCTGATCCCACCCTCTTCCTTCCGATCCCGAACAACGCGTGCCGGGCAGAGATGCCACTCCCACACAGTGGATAGCATGTTCGCGAGAACCGAGCGTTTTAAACATTCGTTTTTCTGTCGAACGATAGTGGCCTGGAACGCCCTGCCTGTACACGTGTTTCCTCCCACATATAATCCTGGGTTCTAAGCGGAGCGTGAAGAGGCACATCAGTAGGTTGTCAAGTTGAGGTCCACTCTCTATAGTATTGTGTACTGTGAGAGTGGACTACAATCGCTAGACGTCGTCACGACTTACCACCAGGCGGGCGGCGTCAATTTGGCGAACCCAACATAAAAAAAAAAAAAAAAAAATAGCTAGAAGTAAATATAGCAACACTGCCGCGCTGTTTGCCATGCTAAATACTGTACGCGGCGTTGTTACAACTAAATGGATGCGGAATGGAGCATGCAGTAGCTACATGGAGCGTAATAGAGAATGAAGATTTATGTGTGTTAATATTTTAGTATCAAATAAAAAAAGTAAAATCCTTGTGAAGAGCATTTAAATTAGTTTTTACAATTTTAGTAATTAACAAAACGTGCATTATGCATGTTTTGTTCTTTAAGAGACTTTTAATAATACTTTAGTAATAGGTCGCTAGGGGTAGTTGGAGCCCTAAATCAAAAATCCGACCGGTCTAACTACAGAACTTCTGGCAGTCGCTTCACTTGAAATATCGAAGTTCAGCCAAGTGGCAGTTAAACTGGAAAGCCGACCCCAACTACATTGGGAAAAGGCTCAGTGGATGATGAGTAATAGGTTATTTTGGCCCTTTCACTCCTGTTTGAATGCTGAGCTCCAGCTCGCGGTATAGGTCTCAGCTAGTAAAAAACTTCACCCTCCAAGTTATAAGATGATTGGGGTTTGAGGCAGAAGGTACGAGTACATAACTCTATGTCAAGCCGGTCGTAATTACTTAAAGGATCTGTTCATAGTATTGTCCTGTACAGTAATACTGTGAAATGTGAAGTGAAATTAAAAGACGTGAGCTGTTTAGACTCATCATGTTATAGAAGGTAGCAAACTGAAGTTAGTTGAAATCGTGTCTGGTTTATCCAGCCGAGTAATAAGCCAAACTAGTTTGGAAGATTGTAATCTGATTTTACTCGGAACCTAAGATGTCCTAGATTACTTCAGCGCCTGCTAAAATGTCGATTGTCACTGGTTTGTTAAATTTAGGGTCTCTGTTACGATGGATTATTGTCCTAACAACTCCCGACTCCGGAATATAATAAAATAAGTTAATTTTGAGCTCGGAAAACCGTCCCTCGAAGAGCACGTTAAGCCGTTCGGTCCCGATTGCCATATGAACATGTATGGTAGTCGTTACGGGAGCTCTAAAAATCTGACTGTTCTAACTACAGAACATCGATATCGCCTATGGGTTGTGGATGTCAGATAGCAGTCACTCCACGGAAAATATCAAAGTTCAGTCGCATCGCAGTTAGAATGGAAAGCAAACTCCAACTACCTACTACGATATATTTGGATGACCGGTAATTTACTTCACTATTTGAATTCCTTACTTTTTCCTTCGAAATCTTTTTTATTTCACATCACAAAAACACAAACAGAATACCCGCATATTTTATCCTATATCTATCATTGCCTAAACAAAGCCTTAACGTATGGTTTCAATACCGAACACTTTACATATAAATCTATTGACGAATCTTCTTTACACGCATTTTCCAATCCTCAAGATGGTGTTTTATCGTATTCCATTGTATCTGTTTTACAAAATAAAGTACGTAAAGTAAAACGTATTTGTTGCCTTAAAGCCCTACTTACACCGTACTTAAACGTACACATTATTTGTAAAAATACGCCTATTATTTCTTTATTTACTTATTGTTTTCAAGGTACGCTTACAGACTACTGTAATCACATGATAAAACACATTTGAGGCAGATATACAAGTCCACACAGTGATACAAATTTAGCATACACATCATAACAAAATTAATAATAAAGTATCCTATAGCGGTTAATTAAAATTAAAGAAAAACAAGGAAATTAAGTCAAACCTAAGGAAAAGCATTTATGATACGTGAAGTCGTGACACGTATCATAAATGCTTTTCCTTATTCCTTATTTTTTTCCTTATCTTGTAGTGGGAGAATGCACCGTAAATTTCAAATTTTCAAATTCAAATTCTTTATTTTCAGGTCATAAACCCATAAAACAATACGATACAATTAATTTCAAAAAAATAGATTCACTCGATTCAATTAATTAAATGTACGACACATCCTAACCAGAGGGTTATAGAATGAGGTATTATTTTTGTAGGCTTGAATCAGAAACACATTTGGACAGCGTGACCTGTTTTATGTTAATACATACAGCAGACAACAAACAATTATTTAATGTCACATTTAAATTAAACTTGATAACGTGAATTTCTATTTTTTTTTTTTAATTTTTCTTTTTTTTTCTTCTTTTTTCCTTTATTGAAAAACAAACAGTTTACATAATTCTAAATTATTGTGTTTTACAATGTCTGGAAACCATTTACTAGTTTTCGCATTTTACATCTAAAATAACGAATAAATAACCTAAAGGTATACACAAAAAAAAGAAATAAGGTTCTATTAGGGCTAGAATAAAGTTACTAACATAAATTAATTTTAAAGTTTCAAAAGAAAGAAAAAAACAAAATTATCACGTGAGGCTACGTAAATGGACAGTTGCGGTATCACATCGAACCACTCGTTTGATAATATATTTCTCAATATATGAGGAGGTGTATTAAACATATCAATCTCGGGTATGTCAAGGTTGTTTATATATCTAGGTGCTCTGCTGAAGAAGGAGTTTCACCTGTAATTAGTGCCACAGTGGGAAACGTATAGGTGGTTGATGTTTGGATTGCGGCGGGATCTTGTGGGTACAACAAGCCCCACCATCGATAACAGTTCCGGGGAGTCGATTTTTTCTTGCAGTAATTTCAATATGGTAACTGTGTCCGTGATCCTGCGCCTTACCTCCAGAGGTAGAATATGATGCCTTTTGCACCTTGCTTCATAATTAACGTCTTTTGTTTTGCACCTATATTGTACGTATCTCACAAATCTTTTCTGCAATGATTCCAGTCTGTCTATGTGGATATTATACTGTGGGTTTCAAATTTGTGAGCCGTACTCAAGGATACTTCGCACGTTGGTACAATAAAGGACCTTGGCAAACTTCACATTGCGGAACTGAGAGCTAGATCTCATGATGAAACCTAAGGCTTTATTGGCTCTCATGGCTACGAGTATGTTATCAATGTGTTTGTCGTATGTGAGTATGGAGTCATGTGTTATACCAAGGTCGCGCACCTCGTTTAGCTTTCCAAGATCTTGTCCTTTCAACTTATAAATATAGTTTGTTGGTTCTACGAGTAAAGGTTATTGCGTGACACTTGCCAGTGTTGAGATCTAATTTGTTTATACTACAATAATTTTCAAATCTAAACAAGTCTTGCTGCAATAGTGAACAGTCATTGATGCCATTAATCACACTAAAAACCTTCATGTCATCTGCGTATAGGACGAACTTTGAGTGGACCAAGCATGACGATACATCATTAATAAATATATTAAACAGTAGAGGAGCTATAAGGGAACCCTGAGGAACGCCTGATGGCACAGAATACCACGCAGAGGAGTATCCATTGAGTACCACAGCCTGAGAACGATTCTCAATATAGGACGTGAACCACCTGTATAGGTCTCATGGATTCCGGCATTAGATATTTTGTCCAAAAGCACTCAGTGGTCTATACGATCGAAGCATTTGCTATAGTCTGTAAAGATTGCGTCAACCTGGCCCCCTGAATCCATATGCGAGGTAGTGCAAAATACATAATCTAGATATAGGTATATAGTTTTTCACATCGTTCTTCGTACCAGTCTTATGAATAGGAGTTATGCAGGCAGATTTCCATATACCCGGCACAATGCCTTCGTTCAGCGAACGTGTAAATAATATAATCAATGGTTTTGTTAGGACATCTTTTTTATTTTATTTTTATTTTTATTTTATTTATATAAAGGAACAACAAACAGCTACATTATGTAATATTGGTACAAGTAAAGACAGAGGAATAACAATAACGTAGCCCACAGCGCTGTTCACAGATTACCAGAATTTTTGGTTATGTCGCGTCGCTATAACAAAACAAAACATAAGCAAAACCCAAAGCGGTCTTTGAACTTGATTGGCAATTTACAGCTATTCATCTGAGAACAATCTTTCATACGTAAGTCGTCGGAATCGATCCGCTGAGCATGTGAATATATCAATGTCCTCAAAAGTGCAGTTGTATGAGTCAGCCATGCGACGCAGCGGCGCACGCAACCCGGCATTCGTCCGACATCCGCCCACCGCAAACAGTTTACCCGCGCGTACCTGGCGCACATGAACAGTTCTTGGGACCGCGTAACATAGTACATTGTTTAAGGCAATACAATCAAAACACCCGTGGACAATATTAAACAAAGTCATTGCCTCCAACTGCGTGCGTCTATCGCTCAAGTTCAGAAGTCCATACTCAGACAACAAATCATTATAAGATAAATATGAACGGCGACATCTAAAATGCATTGCACGTAAATACCTACGCTGAACATTCTCTAGCATATCTTTGTACTTATTGTAATAAGGGTTCCAGACGGGAACACTGTACTCCAACTGAGGCCTAACTAAGGTTTTGTAAAGGTATAAGTATGAAGAATGCTGCCTGAAATCAGTAGTGCTTCTCATTATAAAGCCATACATTTGGAACGCCTTACTGACAATTTTTTCTATATGTAGATCAAGACACAGTTTAGAATCAAAAAGTATTCCAAGGTCACGAACGCTATCCTTTTTAGTCAGACCTGTGTTACAAAGAATGTACGCATAGTTTATAGGGAGTAATCTTTTAGTGAAGCTTATGGAGTTGCACTTGGGTAAGCTGAGCAGAAGTTTTCGTTCGTGACAGTATTGAGTAAGCCTATTCAAGTCTTCCTGAAGCAAGAGACAGTCCCGAAGGGTCTCTATGGAACGAAATATTTTAAGATCGTCTGCGTATAAAAGAAATTTGGAATTATGGAAGCATTTACCTATGTCATTTATGAATATTATAAATAAAAGAGGTCCCAAAATGGAACCCTGGGGAACACCGGATGTAACTGGAATCACTTTAGATTGGTAGCCATTGATCACAACTCTTTGGGATCGATTAGTTATATAGGAAATAAACCAACGCAGCAGATTTCCACGAATTCCATTAAAGGCGAGGCGTTTTAGCAATAGCTCATGATCAACCTTATCAAAAGCTTTTTGGAAATCCGTATATACTGCGTCCACCTGTAATCTACTATCCATACTATTGAATAAATAGTTTGAGAATATTAACAAATTCGTAACTGTAGACCGACGCTGAACAAAACCGTGCTGCTCTTCGATAATACTAGTATGCAGAGCAGGGTAAACAGCATTATGTACCAGTCTCTCAAACAGTTTAGACAGAGTCGAGAGTATAGATATAGGTCGGTATTGTTCGACATTGCGCTTAGACCCTCCTTTATGGACAGGCGTGATGTTAGCCAGCTTCCACATCGAGGGCATCACGCCTTCCAATAGGCATTTATTAAAAATAATAGCAACAGGCGCACATATAACCAAGGCAGTCTTTTTCAGGAAGAAAGGAGGTAATCCATCGGGACCTGACCCCTTACTCACATCCAAGGCTTTCAAACCATCCAGTATACTTGTCTCGTCCAGGCAAACATCAGACAGAACAGTGGCTCTCTCTAGGATATCAGGTGAGGGAGACCATTGGTTTATGGTTGGTGCAGTAGGTTCATATACGGATGAAAAGAAGTCGCAAAAGGTGTCACAGATAGACTGGGGGTTGCTCGCAACCACAGTGTTAAATGTAACCTTAGAAGGGATTCCCGATTTGTCTCTCTTGTTATTAATATATGACCAAAAGGCCCTTATATTAACACGAATGCCATCCTCGACCGACCGAATATATTTATCAAAACACATTTTACAGTTCTTCTTAAATAACTTCCTGTAGTGCGAAAAGAGTTCATAGTCTGAAATATTTTTAAATTTTTTCCATTTTTGCCAAGCCTTTTGTTTTTTTTTTGCACAAACCAATTAATCCTTTTGAGAACCAAATAGGGTAATCAGATGTTCTGGATGAAGACAGTGGGGTATGTGGTTTAATTATTGCGAATAAAGCGCTGTAAAATGCGTTCACGGCTTCTTCCGCTTGTAACGAGGATAGAATATCAGACCAGTCAGTATTTCCGATTTCACGGTTGATTTGTTCATAGTCAGATTTGTAGAAATTATATTTCTGTAGGCGATTACTTTTCATTGTTTGAGAGTTAACTTCTATGTTAATTTCAGCAATGAAGGGTGGATGGGCTGAATCGGGTTTAACTACCGGTAACATCGTGTCAGAGACAACACATACATTATTTGATATCAGCAAGTCCAGAATATTACCCGCGAAATTCAGTGCATTACTGTACTGAGAACCATTTAGCAACGAAATTAAATTAAACAGACTGCTTGAAGGTATGCTTGGAGACTTAATTATTGCATTGCTAGTGAGGGGACCCGAGGGCCCTTGTGAATTCCAAGATATTTCTGGTAAATTATAATCACCTATTATGTAGTAGGTATCAACTCTGGGATCACTCATCACTTCCTGTAGTACTTTGAAGTGCCACTCGTACACGAGTGGAGATGTATTTGGAGGTAAATAGACTGCGCTTATGACGTGATACCTGGGGGGACGTGAACTGGGAATTTCAACTAGGATGTGCTCGATAAGATTGTGCGACACATAGCTAGACACGCGAGGCGGGACGTTCAATTCACACGACCCAACTGATCGCAGAATCGCCACGAGCACTCCCCCACCATCACCCTTTTGCGTAGCGAGCCGGTCACGGTCGCATCTGTACACTACATACCGTTGGTCTATGAACTCATTATTAGCTATCTCAGGGGTTAACCATGTCTCAGTGAGGACTACAATATCATAATTGCTGCTCAATATATTCATATAAACTGCGTGCAATTTAGTGCGAGTGCCCCGGCAGTTTTGGTAATATACAGAAAGCTTAATATCATTTATAGCAGCGAATGAAATGTTTATAAGCAATAGAGGTATCATCAATGCCGTACCTAATCAAAAAGCAATCGCGGTAATCACTCAATGAATCTAGAGTAGAAGCTTCCGCCGCCAAGCAACACATATGTAGATAAGTTATAACAAAATGTAAAATTATAGCCTCAAAAATAGTTGGATAGTATCGCTTAGTAGATGCGATATTGTGTAGACATGCAATATCATACAATAACGTTCGAACAAACCGGGCGAACCCCACATATTCTACGGTCGGACCCTCCCCAGTGACACAGCACTCAGCAAATGACATACAGTTAGCCCTAACATACAGCAGGCGTACACAGTTATACATGGCAAAACGCATCAAAGTACAATGTAAAAACCTAACAAGATGGATACAGCACAGTGGTGGCAATACAACAACATGGTTCATAACCATATTAGTACAAAGCATCTCACATACACAATAGTCACACTGAGAAATAATGTACATAAATAACCCCTCCATTAAATTAGTGTCTAGAATAACCCAAATATTAAGCAGTGCCAGCATGCACGAGCAGTATAGCATTATACCATTATATATTATATTTAACCCACTACGAAATAACATGTACATATATGAACAAAAGTAGAATTTAACATATTTATAAAAAACACATTTAAAATGAAATTGAGCCATATATAAGATACTTAACACTAGGTCTGTACATGTACAGTTAACTAAACTATAATTAGGACATAAAATGAGAAAAACATTAATTGGGACTTGAAATCCCCGCATCACTAATTGGTTTGCTACGGCTGGTGATTTTTCCAAGTTCGGCTTCAGATCGTATAGCAAAGCAAGGTTTTCCATCACTTTCCCGCACCAGTATGGTAGCATTCGATATCCATGTGTATTTGTACCCATGCCTAAGCGCGGCCTCTCTTGTTTGGCGAAATAAAATTTTATTTTTGATTGTCAAATGTTCATTCAAGTACACGGGAAGAGGAGTGCCCGATATATTTAACTGATCAGACTTGATACCCCTCTTTCTCCTATACGCACTAAGAAGGTTATCTCGCATAATTACGGGACTTAAGTTTGACTATGATGTTTTTAGGCTTCGTATCGCTCTGTTGGGCGTGTGGTACTCTGTGAGCGGAAAGAACATCGTCGTGAGAGACAGGAAAGCCGACAGCGTTACCAATTGCATGCACAATGGACAGCAGGTTCTCGTTACGTTTTTCCGGCAAGTTACCTATCTCCAAGTTATTATGACGGGCTTGTTGCTCCAGTGAATCGATTTTAGATTCAAGCTTTGATATTGTTCCACGAAAAGTGTCCCCCTCAGCCAGGTGAACCGAGTGCGCCTTGCAAGAGTCCTCGAGGGCTACAAGACGGGTACTCATATCTTCGTAGCTTTTATTTATGAAGGACATCGACTTTTCAATCTCCAGATTCGCATTGCGTATAGTGACATTTTGCTGTTTCAATTCGGCCACATCAGACATCAACTTTTGAAGGATAATGTCCTGATCCGCTTTCCACGACTGCAGCATGACCTTCAGCTCCTCAAACTCAGTAGGTGACCGATCACGCGCCGGAGAGCGCGCCTTTCGTGGCATAATTCCGGCGAGCTGGACTCTAACAGCAGCAACAAGCAAAAGCACGACTTCCTTGATCAATCTTCTTAATATTCTCTGTGCAGTATACGTGTCTCATACACTCAATGCCAAGTACAAACAACGATGACTCTGAGCACACGCTTTACAGATTTTAAAATGTCTACCGAATGAAATTTATTGTTATGGCAACACTCTCCAGCTGTCAAGTTCAAAAATGTTGTTGCTATTTGATTTTGACACTTGTCAAAGTCGAACATGACATCGAATCTGACGGTGCCCAAGTTGAGTAAATGAGGGTATTTCATACTCGGGCGAAAACATCAATAAAATGCGGGTATAAAATTCGAACCTTTACTTGCTGAATCCAGGACTTTACCGCTGAATATGACTGTTGATAACAGTTGGACACTCGTATCAACCGATTTTCTTGATTCTCCACACAATTTTTACTACCTATTTAAACAAACTTTTTGTTTATTTTGAAATAATACAATGCGAACAAAACAGCACAAATCTGCACATTTATGGATGTAAAGAGGCGGTATTTGGTCAGGCCTTGCTCCCTTCGTTAGGTCAAGTGAGCGCAGTGCTTTGTGGACAGCCTCGAAAGTCACCTCTATGGTGCCCAAAGTATTCACGTTGTTGTGACAAGTATCGCTTTGAATTTACAGTTTGTGTTTCACAATGTGAGGATAAGTTTGAGGGTGAGGGAGGGCGAAAAGTTGATTGAAAACAGTTTGCAAAGAGATTACATATTTCCGGCCCCGAGTCTGCACTATGACCCTCATACGAGACAGTGGAAGGTATCATATTTGTGCCATTTTTGTTAGATTTTATGAAAGACCAAAACATCTTGGGATTAAGCAATGTTAAGTAAGATGTTAAAAACTTTTTTTTTGGGATTATTTATTATTGAGCTTTGTTTATAATTTGTTGAGATAGGTTGTGTGGCATTCTGTCTCTAATAGTTTCGCCCTTTGTCTTAATAATGAGAATGTATTATAATCGCATGTATTGCCGTATTTACGGTATTTCTTGTAAAATTTAAACTTTTCTTTGAGAACTTTCCTTAACGGAGCGTTGTACCACGGGGGAAATGAGGTGGGGTATACCATTTTGTGGGGTATGTATTTATCGATTGTGTCGGTTAGATATTTGTAAAAAACATTTATAGCATCCTCTAGTAGAATATTCGACAGGCTCTCATTCCAATTTATGTCAGTTAACGTCCGGCCGATGGTCTCATAATCCCCTTTCTCGTAAAAATATTTTAAGCGTGAGTCGACTTGTAGTGGTTTGTACGACGTTGTATTTAGTGTAATTTCTAGGGGCCGGTGGTGGTCATTCGCAGGGACTAATGGGTCGGTACATAGTGATACTTGGAGACTAGTGTTAGATAATACCAGGTCAAGAATTCTGTTTTTAGAAATGTTAAGATAGAAGTTAAATTAGGTAAAATTGCATTCGGATAATGTATCGAAAAAATATATTTGTGTTTCACCTGTAACCCCCGTGTATTGTGGGCAAGTGTTGGGTGACCATTGAATGTTAGGTATGTTAAAATCTCCTATAATTACAAAGAGGTCGTTCGGGCAAGAGTTTACTATTGATGATAATTTATCTGTAAAATTGGAATGTTGAATATTAAATGTATTTCCAAGCTTCTCCGCACAAAGGTAAATGGTACAAATGTGAATTTTAAAGTTACTTTATTTTTAAACGATAATGTGACCCATATATCTTCCGCCGATGACGACCATTCCGGTCGGACTGTTTATGCATAGTTGCGGCGAACTGCCAAAAGAACCCCCCCGCCGTATTTCTCATCAGTTTTTTTCGTAATTTCTGTCTCTTCTCCAAACAACGTATCGCTCGTCAAACATCTCGCTATCACTAATACTATCAGGAAGCCAGGTTTCCGTTATGGAGATTATATGGTATGCATTCAGTAACAAGTTCCTCTTAAATATAGGGGTTTTGGTGCGAAGTCCTTGAGTATTTTGATAGTAAATACTAAGACCATCAGGAGCCATCTGTCCAAGTGTTGAATTTATGACTAATACATATAAGATAGAAATGTGATAAGCATAACCAATAAACGCAAACCCCAGACACATCCTAGACATGTCCCGATTCAAAATTAGGTGCCAAACTTATCAGTGACATTTTAATAAAATTATTGCTGAAATTATTATATTGTTGTAATATGTATAAATCTAATGTTATTATCATATTGATGTTCCAAAAGTAGTAAGTGGATACTATGCGGTAGTGCAAAAATGTAAAATGATTATACTTAAACCAGTCGAGAAGAGTCGAGAGAACCTTATTGTATTCGTAATGTTGGTGTTTAACGGACAATTCCGATTGCTATAATAAACAATTACATACCCGAGTACCTGCGTGAACCGGTCGCCGGTCGATGCATTCGAGCAGCAATTAGGTAAACAAAAGACACCGGCTACAACAGCGCTTCTCAAACTGTCGAGCTTCACCACGCCCATAACAAGATTAGTAAAATCAAAAAACAATGTGAAACTGTTTTGTTTAAGTCGTTTTCGGTTCTGATAAAAACATCAGTGAAGAGTCCGTCTTCCTTACCATTATCTTACAGTGCTTGACCCAGACGTATTTGAAGTTTTTATCCTTAGCTAGGGATTTGACTTTTCTTAAAAGTGTCTTATTGCGTTGAGTCAAATGGTGTGTGATATATACGGACCCATCTCCGGCGTGCCCCAAGTTCGGTAAAGTAAATGTGGTACACTTGCGTGATGAAGTCAGCAGTTCCTCTTTGGTGTATCGGTTGTTGAACGCTATCATAATCGGTTTTATATTATCAGCCACTCGGGTTGGAATGCGAGCTATGTAATTTATTTCTTCCTTTTTTATGGGAAAATCACATATTTGACTAATTTTTTGGGCGATTTCGAATAAGTTTTCGTGTTTCTTCTCGGGGATTCCTCTTATTTCTACGTTGTTAGCTCGAGCCCACTGATCTTTGTCGTTCATTTCTTGTTGTAATATAGCTATTTCATTTCGGATAACTGGGACTTCTGCTGCTATCTTTTCCACACCACTCACTCGAGATTCTAGCACTTTAACCTTACCCGAAAAGTCATTGATCAGCTGGTGAGCCATTTCAATTGAGTCTTTAAGGTTATTTATTTCAGCTTTGATGGTTTTCACATCTTCCACTAATGATGCCAATGGCACCAACTGCCGTACAACCCTATCAAGTTGTTCTTGAATTTTATCCAGCTGAGTGGGCAGTGGAAAGGCTGCTGAAGGTAATGGTAATGGGCTAGACTTACATTTGGGGCAATTCCAATTGTTCTTCCGTGTGTCACCCCATCTACGATAGTTGGCCTCCGGGACTCCCGCACACTGAAAGTCGAGGTGTTGATTGCAGGCGCTACACAAAAGCCCCTCACTATGCTGCGAGCCACAACTAGCACACGTAAACATTGCGACAAAAGTTTGAGAACCGTCGCTGATCTATGCGAATTAAAGAAGCGTGCGTTCGTTAACAACACTCAGAAGGTAATGTGAGGTAATGTGAAGTTGCGACACCCATTTTTTTAGCCAGAGATCTTTTTTTTGTATTAGGTGCCCGGAAACGGCAATAGGCTTGTGCCCTATTACGTAGGGTTAACAAAATTACTGGCAAAGTGTGGGTGTATAATACATCTTTCTATAACCCCTTGGCGATATAAGCGTGATTATATTGTATGTTTAGAATAGAATAGAATGTTATACTCACTCTGCTTCGGTGGCGTGGTTGGCAGTGCATCGGCGTTTGACTCTTGAGTCTCGCGTTCGATTTCTGGGTCGAATCAAAACTTGTGTGATCTACAAAAAATTTTGTTTCGGAGTTTGGGTGCTTTCTATGTATAAGGTTCGTAAGAGTTTAATTATAGCGTTAGAATATTGTATACCTAATCGCAAAAACCACTATCTTAATCGGGAGTTTAACCCGCATCTTTGTCTGTCTCTGACAAGGGCAATGTCTTAACCGATAGACTTATCTGTACCGCTGAAACCACACCCAAGACATTGAACTTGCGCTATACCTACCTATAGGAGGTATTTTCAACAGACTTTTGTGTTTTTTAGACATTCTCACACAACGTCATCATCATTCATCATTCACGGAGCCTTTTCCCAACTCATGGAGTCGGCTTTCCAGTTTATCCCGACCGATCTTTATGAATTCAGATATATGCACTCACGGTGATGATCACTATGACCGTGCCAAATTTCAAAAAGATCGGTCCAGTCGTTTAGGAGGAGTTCAAACACGAACGAAATACACGAGTCGTCTAAGAAAGAGCTTCGTAAACTTCGCTCAATTATTCAACAAGTCCTCAAGAAAATAGTTTTTCCGAAAATATCTCCAGCTTTCGACACAGACATTTTTTTTGTCTACAATAATGAATATTGTAATTTATTTCGTTACAGCAAACAAATTGATATCTATTTTTCTTTGTCGCTGTCGACGTTGAGATATTTACTTATTTATGATACTACTGGTTGTCATAGTTCTAATTTTATTCATTTCCTCCCTATTAGTTAGACCGGTCGGATTTTTGATTTAGGGCTCCAGCTACCCCTAACGACTGCCATAGATGTTAGTATGACAACCGGGACCGAACCGGCTTAACGTGCTCTCCGAGGCACGGAGATTTCCTCCCTAATAGCTTCTAAATCCTTCTAATAATAATCTAAATGTAATTTTATAATTACATTTAGACCAGGATATTAAAGAATAATTATACCAAGTTTCATCATAATCGAACCGGTAGTTTTTGCGTGACGCCTGAACAAACAGACAGACAGACAAAAATTGATTTTAATCAATTTTTGGGTTCGGTGTCGGTCTAGTAACACCCCCTGCCATTATTTTTTTTGATATTTTCAACGTACAGAATTTTCACTTCTACAGATTTATTATAAGTACAGAAGACAGCTGTTGAGCGATATTGTATCTTAAGATAAAATATTATAGTTTTTTAGCCGTTTGCAGCGCCCCTAAGTGAACTCCACTGCGGGTGACGTAACCTACGACAAAGTTATTACAGTAATCGGGTCTAGGGATCGAACTGCAAAATTAAGTTTGTTTTTTATTGTATGTACTTTTCCGGGATAAAAAGTACCCAGCGTGGTGCCCAGGATATTAAAGATTAATTATACAAAGTTTCATCGTAATTGAACCGGTAGCTTTTGCGTGATGCCTGAAAAAACATATAGACAGACAAAAATTGTTATTAATTACATTTTTGGTTTCGGTGTCGGTCTAGTAACAGCCCCTGCCATTTATTTTTTTGATATTTTCAATGAACAGAATTTTCACTTCTACAGATTTATTATAAGTATATACAGATAAGATACAGATAAGATAGGTACAGTATGTGGCGAAAACTGTTCATATAAAATATCTCTGCTCACGCCCTTGGAAAAATAAAGCACGTCAAAAAATTGACTCAACAACCCGACCGACTTCAAATTACCGAAATGGGACCAAAATGAAATAGTGGTCCTATTTTATATATTTTAGTTCTTGGGAATTAGACCCTTTTAATTAAAAAAATAATTTTCTAAATCTGTTCTCCCAGTCAAAAGATATGAGGTAACAAACCCTTAACTCCTCCTTTTTTGGAATTCGGTTGAAAATAGGCTACCTCTATATCCTTCCGCCGGGCGCCACTGGAAATACGTTCTGCTTGTAACCAGAGACGCCAGACGCAACGGACGTTAGAGCGGCCGTGGCCTTGGACTGCGGAATTAAAAAAAAACCTCTATACTAATACTACTAATATTACAAATGCGAAAGTTTGTATGTATGGATGTTGTTACTATTTCACGTAAAAACTACTGAACGGATTTTGATGAAACTTTACAATTATATAGCTTATACATCAGAATAACACATAGGCTACAATTTATAAAGATATTGTGTGAATTGTTCAAAATATGACGCGGCGCGACGGGAAAGGGAAAAAATCCAAATCACCACGCGGACGAAGTCACGGGCGACCACTAGTAATTAGTAAAATGTTAAGTACAAATCGTGTAATTAATATTATATATATTATATTATATATATATTATATTATATATATATTATATTATAATAATAATTAATTTAAGCAAATTAAGCCGGTAAGTGATGAGACTAATTAGGAATGAATGACGCAGCGAGGTAAAATTAAGAATAGGCGATAAATAAAATTAATAATTAATAAAACAGGGCAATGTATTTTTATTTATTACTTTTGTCTGCCTTTTTATCTGTCTATACTAGTCTATTCTTGCAGTTTTTACAGACAGAATAAGGACACGAAGCTCGAACTGCTATGATTATTATTAGTTGCAGGTATGTATGTATGTATGTAACATCTGTCCTGGCTTTGGATATTTGGTTTAAATTACAGAGTAGTTATGGATTTTCTATGGTACCCGGCAACGGCAATAAGCTTGCCCATATTAGGTACGTGGGATCAACAAATTACTGGCAATTTGTGGGTGTATAATGCACCTCTGCTTACCCTGTTTGTATGTATGTGTGCAAATTGACTTTGTTTCCTCTAAATCGGCTAAAACGAAAAGAACATCGTCAATCAATAAGTCATTGCACGCGGGCAGAGCCGAGAGCGTCACATAGTATGTAAGTCAACCAAAAAAGTACATGAACGAAACGCACAACGCGCGAACAACTCAACCTCGGCATCTAGGCACTCGGCAGTGGCACGCGCTCGACACGGTCGACACCGACACGGACAATATAGGTAGCTACCTACCTAGCCAGTAATTTCCACGAACTTTTATGTTTGTCAGAACAGCCACGTCTGTTGATCGGTCGTGCGGCAGATGAGGTTGGTTTGGAAAGTAGGTACTTTCCCTGAGAGCTACCCCTAGCTACATTTACTTTAGCTACCTAACCTACCTAGGCTAAGTAGTTACATATTTGTAAACCTTCAAAATCGGTGTAGTATGTGGCGAAAACTGGGCATATATATCTCTGCTTACGCCCTTGGAATGAAAAATAAAGCACGTCAAAAATTGACTCAACAACTCGACCGACTTCAAATTACCGAAATGGGACCAAATAATCGTCAGAATGGGACCAAATTGAAATAGGACCATTCGGAAATTAGTCCCTTTCAATTAAAAAAATAATTTTCAAAATTTGTTCACCCAGTCCAAAGATATGAGGTATCAAACACATTAACTCCTCCTTTTTTGGAAGTCGGTTGAAATCAGGCTACCTCTATATAATTATAATAATATAGCAGTCACACTGGAGCGATGAAAGAGGCCTTTTTAGGGCTAAAACTACAAGAAACATTCACTATAAAATTTTATATTATTACCGAATCATTTCCCCGTTTGTGTTGTATTACAGTATTTCACCATTAGATTAAATTCCATAAATAGCGTAGGTGCATGACACTGGATATAATATTTAACATACTGCAAACATCAAAGATGATCCGCGTTCAAATCCTAGGAAATTAGTTTTTGTTTTTGTTAACAAATTCTTTATATTCTCAACTGACTTCTAAAAAGGAGGAGGTTCTCAATTTGACTGTATAGTTTTTTTGTTTTTTTTTGGCCAGTTTTTTCTTGTTATTTTTTTTTATTCAAGACAAGTATGTAGGTATTTCATTATTGTTTTTATTATTAAGTTGCTTCAAAATAAATATAAATAGGTATCAATAGGTGAAAATGTATATCTATATTGTAATAATATTATCCTATTGTGCAAAAGTTACGTAACCAGAAGGCTTATTCAATTTTAATATCAGCGACATCTATCTGTGCTTTAGCAAGAGTTATTGATGACAAACCATCGCCAGCCAAATTTATAGCAGTACTTATTCTAGCCGACACGTGTAACGTGGCGCTGTACTGACATTTTATTAAAAAAACTTAAATTGGAGTTTTAAAGACCCGAAAACTACTTATTTAATCGTAGAAAAACTTTTAAAATATGGATATAATATTATCCTAGAATGGAATTCCTGACTAAAACGAAAGATATTGTTTAAATATTATGAACCATTACCCGTAACGCCACCTAGTTTAAAATAATTCAACTAACACGACAGGCCCAAAAAAATTGTTCCTGATAGACTATCAGTGCTTCCATATACATTTATAGAAAAGCTATGAATTTGAAATTACACACTTCAATTTTATTTATCTGTATAAATCTAAGTATAGATAATTATCTGTATGGATATTTTAGTCTCACTTCTATTTTAATGTGTCATTTAATATCGCAGTCGTTACAATGCCTCTCACGTACTGACCATGTGTACGGAGTCTCGCCAAATTCTACATCGAACGTTGACAGCTGGCAACACTGCGCCCGCTTTATTAAAAATGTTGCAACTACGTGAGGGAAATTTAGTCAGTGATAGTTAAGTTATATTAATGGTAGTTACGTGATATTGCAATTCTGTATTTGTTTAAAGATTTATAATAATCGCCTTCTTTTTTAGAACTGAGCAGTGCTTTACTATATTTATTACTTACTTTTCTGTGTGTGTAATGTAATTACTAATTACACATGTATTTTACACATAGTTTACAACATATCCAACATTGTATTCAAATATTGGATAGAATCAGGCTTTACTTGGCGAAAGTCCATGACAAAGCAATGGTAAGTATGATGTTCAAACTTTTTAGCTGTTCTCTCTTTAGCTGTTCTCTCTGAGACAGTCTTGAGAATGCCTCGTTTAGAGGTGAAACATATGTCGACGTTTTAATGTATTCTATTTTTAGCGAAAATAATGCTATTATTGAAAAAAAAGTTTGAACATTTTATTTTTATGTGTTCCTTCAAGTAAATTCGGGGGATAATAAATATTTTTTCTTTCTTTCTTCTTTATTTCTAACACTAGATGATGCAAACAGTTCCACACACGTAGAAGAGTTTATGACAATTACATTTTTCATTCACTACCTACTGTAACTTCAGTCATCATCCACTCAGCCTTTTCCCAACCTATTTGGGGTCGGCTTTCCAGTCTAACTGCGATGCGGCTCAACTTCAATATTTTTCGTGGAGCGACTACCATCTGACCTCCACAACCCACGTACGGTATCTAAGCTCTGTAACTAGACCGGTCGGATTTTGTTTTAGGGCTCCAACTACCCCTAACTACTACCATAGATGTTTGTATGACAACCGGGACCGACGGCTACCTATATGTATAGTTAGTAACCTCATTGCATGGACAGACTGGTTCTTAAAAAGATGGGTTGTCATGGATTGACGGACTGACAGGCGGATATCAAATAGCGTTGTTCCTGGATGTATTAATCCTTCGTGAATCGTAATAAAACATACAAAATTTTGGATCACATTAATATTTGATTAGACCCGGGAATCGAACTCGAGACTTCGGCGTCTGCCACTGCCCATCACTTCATTGTCAAAGTATTAATTAAATGGCATTAATTATCAAACTAACCGCATTCTCCAATACAATTATGTTTCGCTTAACCCGTTTAAAAATTCAATTTTTCGCTGTCAATATATCCCAACAAATTCGAGGAAAGTCCGATTTTAAATGAAAGTAAAATAATTAACGAACTGCACACGTTGGTTACCGTAAACCAATGTCCAAAAGTGAGCATATTTAAAGTATTGGTAAAGCACGAACGTGTGTTCTGTTAATTAATTACTAAGTACTTAAGTCCGAGTCTGCAAGATTTTTATTGAAAATGTACGAGTAAATATCGAGTTGGTTTTATGGTAAAATAAATTCATAAACTGTTGGGCACTGCACTAACGATATAAGTTACATGATATATTTCTGTATTTCAATGCAATGACTTTGCTTAAACTAAATTTTTACTGGGGTACCTATTCTCATAGCTTGTACAGAATAACCAATGCAATCGAAAACATATTCATTTCTATTCGGTCATTTATATTTTTAAATATAAATCGTGCCGAGAGCCAACGAGCTAAAATTTGTTAACTTCAAAACGTGGCCATCAAACGAGTGGCTATTAATTTGTTGGCGTGGAACAATGAGAGGGTTTAATGGCTCGTGGGTTTAAGCTGAGCGGTTAAATTTATTTCATTGCAAGTATTTTTATCGATAGTACCTTCAGAAATGTATTATTCCGATTTCTATAGTAAGAGAAACACTGAAACATGTAACCAATTTCAATTTGTATGGTCGTTAGTGGTTAGGTTAGTGACACCGTCAGAGCCACTGGGTTCTTATCAAAATCATCTTAGCCTATTTGACGCTCAATGCTGAGCATAGACCTCGCTAAATAGGGGGGAATTCAGACTACATATAACACATTGGCCTTACAGCAATCCTTATTAAGCGCTGGCAAAAAGGTACAGGATCCATACGAGGGGCGATTAATTCACAAGCATAACATAAAAAGGTTTTATTGGCCCATAAATTATGCGAAGTTAGTTTTTATTACGATAGAAAGGTATAAAAGTATAGATTAGATAGCCCTATATAGCTATAGCACTTCAAGGTTTAATATAATATATATATCTTTAATTTTACGGTTTAATAAGCTTTATGTTGTCGATTTGGTCGCTCTGAAAGTATTTTTAAGAAAGCTACTCAGCTAATGTCCCTAATCTTTAATCTTAACGTGTTCTCGTTGGGTCTCGATTAGAACTACTTTAGAATTGAAAGGCAACTTCATCAGGATAGCTTTTTAAGGTTCCGTAGTTCTAGTCTCAGAACCTTTATAGTTTTGTCATGTATATCCGTCTGTCTCATGTAATGAACTTTGAAGGAAGACTAAAATGGGTTAGATAGCCGTAGCCGCCCACAATGGCGTCCTGAAGTAACAACTTCAGGACGCCATTGTGGGCGGCTACGGCTACCCTATTCTATGCATGGCGTGACACGCAGTTGGCTGGTTTTTTTAAGTTGTATTTTGTTATTTCGATATCAATAAATTTCCTGACTTACCTTCGTTCTCTTTTAGGGTATTTTTTAAATCGTAAACTAGTGGATCCTCTCGGCTTTGCACAGATAGAACAGTAGAACTCACGCACAGGTGGTTTGGTATCGTCATTAACCAAATAATGTTAGGAATTTTTACCCCAATTCTCCAATTGAGGATTTTTCCTTCAATTAACAAATATTCGTAACACTTCATTTGATATTTGACAAATTGTGTTTTCGACAGAGAGAGCTCAACGCAGTGGACTTCAAGGTATCAGCAGACCTGAAGTTCGTGTTGTTGATATCTGACGTGAGACTGGGGTGGAGGCACGCGCGGCTCGCGAGATATCACGTATATGACGTCATTAACAGGTTAGTAATCGCAGATGAGTTCAGGATTGCTTAACCGAATGGACGTGGAAGGAATCAAGGAGCTAAGAGAAGTCACTTGCTTGAGCGTGCAGCCGTAAGTGGGTGGTAAACACCATCTAAGACTAAATATGAGTATACTTCTCATACCGCTAATGTGATAAATTTAGAACAAGAAAATTTTTCCACGCGTACAGAGACGCGGGCATCAACTAGTGCTTAATATTCATAGAAAAGCTCCCAAATTCCAGAACAAATATTTGCAGATTGTACGTTTTTTTTGGTTAAAGTCGTAAATCAAACCCAACCAACTGCGGCACTGAGGCAATCTATGGATTTTATTCCATTTTGTTGTATTTTACCTTTCAGAAACAAAATTTCCGTATCGCCAATAGAAGACGATCGTTTTGCTCCTCTACTGCAGTATGCAGAGTGGTCTCCAGTGGGTTCAACCCTGGTCTTCGTGCACGATAACGATATTTACTACAAGCCCAAAGTTTTTAAGACGCTCGTGTGCAGGATCACTAATAATGGTAAGGGAGAATTCAATCATATATTGAGGGACCAATTTGATACCAGAATTATTCGGGACACTCATAGGGCCTCTGTTTTGATAGGAGTGAGAGTGAGTTCGCTAAATGATCTCCTTTTAATTTTGAAATGACTTTCCAATACATAACCAGTCCAGGGTCTTAGGGGCCCAAGATAACATCTCCTGCAAGTGGCGCACCTGATGAAACTCTAGCCAATATGAAAGTTCCCGGTTATTGACCGGGGACTTTTATATTGGCTACAGTTACTGGCGAAATATGGGTGTAAATTACGTTTCTGATTACCCTTTGAAATGAACAAATGAACAAAATTATTTTCAGGTATCCCAGGAGTAATCTTTAACGGGGTGCCAGACTTCCTCTATGAAACTGAAGTCCTACGCCTAGAGAAGGCGCTCTGGTTCAGCCCTGACGGTCAGACCCTCATGTACGTCACTTACAACGATTCTTTGGTGCAGCAACATAAGTATCCATGGTATGGGCTCGACCAACAGGAACCGCCGGCGTACCCTACGATCAGGACTTTGAGATACCCTAAGGTGAGATATTGTCCTATAATACCGCTATAATTTTTTAATTTAGTGTTGCTGATTGTATGCTATTGGATCCTATTATCATCTTCAAGGCCTTAGTCATCCTCACCTTCACGCTGTGTACCTGCAGACACACGGTTGAGGCACTGGCAAAAATATTTAGTCTCCAGAAACGGCAAGCTTGCGACCTATTACGTGGGACCTCCAGTGACTGGCGGAATATAGCCTTAATGAAAAATTCTGTCTACCAATTTTAGGATAAGACATAAAATTGGACAAAATTCTTGGTAATTCAGGAATGCTTTACTCAGCACGAATAGACCAGTAGCTCAACCGAGTTTACCAACCTGTCACCTGGAAATGACGTTAACTAGCGTTATTTATACGTAATTTATACGTAAGCATTCCTATACGCGATATGATATCGCAATGTAGCAAATTATAATAAATTATTTGGGTTATTTCAGTTTGGTGGCATACCATACTTTCATGGCGAATGATGAATATAATCATGTTCCCACTTGCGTTCTATCACAACTTTCTGCGTGGACAATGATTGAGCATTAAGTAGACATTATCACGGTGGTAGTGACTTGGGTTCGATCCTCCAGTCGAAATAAATATTTCTACAATCCTCATATGTTTTTAATTTGTTAATTTTCAAATATATCAGCTCAAGTAGCACTTACCTATGTTTATTCTTTTTCTTTTTCGCAGGTGAACACGAATAATCCAGTGTTAACAGTGAACGTAGTAAGTGTCAAAACCCCAAAGTACCTGTTCTCACACGCTATACAGTTCAATTCACAAATAGATGACAGTAAGTATTATTACCTACATTTTTCGTTCGCTCTACATTTCAGACTACATTGTTGCCATTGTGTTCTATATTATTATTTTATTAATATTTTATAATTAATTTACTTATTTGGAAACGATTAAAAATGCCAGGTAGTATATATAATACCAACATAAGTAAGTACCAACAACCGCTCCGTGAAAGACACATAATTACGAATAGAAGATAACAGAATTTCGGTATCGGATCCGCAAATATTGAAACACCAAGTGGCATGTACATGTGAACCTGCAGCCCAAATAGTTATAATTGAGCGTTTCCTAGACAGGAGATATTATTTACCTATTATACAGTTCCTGATGTTCCCAGGTTGGTACGTCAGATGGACAGGCTGGACATCAGAGAAGCAGCTGGCTGTACTTCTGCTGAACCGACCCCAGAACGTCTCCATCATCAGCATCTGCAGCGCTGTGCATTACAACTGTCAGGATGTAAGTGTTTGATTAGGTTTCTCACTGAGTAACCTTACCATGAAATACATTTGGAAAAACTTTTGCAATCTATTTTCAGATATACCGTGATGAATCCGACGGTTCCCGATGGTCAGGCTTGGGCTCCGAACCCGTTGAAGATGACTGCGGATGGTGCGGCAGCATGGCACTTGTTGGGTCCAAGTCTACAGTGTTCACCACGATGCCAGTCCTGGACCAGCAGCCGGGAGGCATAGTCAGCGGTGTCTGGAGACACGTGGTTCGGCTGACTCAGGACTCTAGGAGCACACTCACTATGGGAAGCTATGAGATTACACAACTCTTAGGGTGGGATGAGAGGAGAAATTTTTTGTAAGTTTCAAACGTTTTATTCTATCGTTTTATGACATGCCTAGAGGGGCTCGTGGTCTAGTGGTAACTGACTTCGAGAAGCAACATCGACTCAGGCCGGTCTTAGGATGGGTGACCATTTCATAAAACATTGAGACCCCTCCGTGCCTCGGAGAGCACGTTAAGCCGTCGGTCCCGGTTGTCATACAAACATGTTAACAAACATACTATGGCAGTCGTTAGGGGTAGTTGGAGCCCTAAATCAAAAATCCGACCGGTCTTACTACAGAACTTCGATATCACCCATGGGTTGTGAAGGTCAGATGGCAGTCGCTTCACAGAAAATATTGAAGTTCAGCCGAATCGTAGTTAGTCTGGAAAGCCGACCCCAACTGAGTTGGGAAAAGGATCGGTGAATGATGTTTTATGACATGCCTAACTAATACGATGTTTATCAAAATACCTGCAATTAAATAAGATGCTACTATGTTTACTGAGTATTAGCTGTGAGAAGACCATGAGGTATGTCACAATTGTAACCGAGTTTTTTCCTGTCTTCAGATATGTAATTGGTACAGCCCCAGACAAGGCTGGTGAGAGACATTTGTACAGAGTCAAGGTACCCATGGACTATGGCAGCTGGCCGGAATCACCTGTCTGTCTGACGTGTGCTGGAGTGGATATACAAACTCCTGACACGACTGTGGAGCCGGTCGATACTGATATAGTAAGTGTTAAAATATGTCACATCTTTCTTCTCGAATTGGCTTCATTCTTATTTAGCTAGTCATTTTGCTGTCCTACATAACTCATGGGGGTAGGAAGTCATAGTCTTTAACCTAGGTGCCATTCAGGATTGCCGTATATACTGTAGACCTGTGTGTTTCAACGAACTCTTTAGAACACAATAACAATCAAACAGCATAATAACCACTTCCTGTAGTCATAAGGCTGGTCAATATTCTGTTTCACTCAGTCCTCTGTATTCAAAACAAACTACTAACATCACTTTCTACTTTCAGAACATGGAGAATGCAACATCATCTCTCCCCTCGTGGCCAACGTCCACAGTTCTTCCTCACGTGGCAGACGAAAATGACACGCTTCCAACTGAGTGTTTATACAATAGGATTATATTCAGCAAGAACTTCTCTTACTATGTACAGGTATTCCACGGCCTTCTTTTTTCTAAACATTCTTGAATGTCCATTTGTTAGGCTTAATTACGACTTGGTTACTTAGATTAACCCTCAAGAATTCCGTGGTGCTAAAAATAATATTTTAAATAAATATTTATGACATATTTTACACAATGCCCTCTAGACCAAAGTAAACTAATATAAGCTTGTGTTATGGGATCTAGCTGATAAACATAGGTACTTATGATTCTGAATACATGCATATTTTGGTTAGATCTTAAACTGCAACTGGTAGGTGGCTCTGAACCAGCTCCGTAAGTCGCACATTAAGATGATCATAAATTTTAAACTATATAAACTAGATCCTGACACACAACAACCCATAGTATATGAATGTTGTGTACAGGAATGCCTGGGCCCGGGCCCACCTGCCATCTTCGTGTGTGCGCGCTGGGGCTCTCGGCGCGCGGTGCTGTGGGACGGGCGCCCGCTCGCCTCACACTTCGCTGCACTGAAGCACCCGCAGAGGAAGGACTTCAGGGTTGATGTGAGATATTTTATTTATACAATACTTTATTTATATTTGTAGTTTGATTGTCGGCACTTGGTCTTCTTCTCTTCGACTCGATGGACAACATTTTTTTTTAACTAAATCGCCTTGGCCCAGTCCTCTGCGACGCGAGTTAGGTACAAGACTCTGGGCTTTCCGGACACGATAACAGTGGCTCATTGTTTGTGGTGACAAGCCACATTCACACTGGCTCTTAGTATAGTCAATATATCCCCACCTGGACAGATTATCTTTCGATCTGCCAACCTGGGTACGCAACCTACTTGGCACTTGGTGGAACCTTGCGACTCATATTAACGGGAATCCCGTGTACGCCCTCGAAGGATAGTTCCAGATAGGTGGGTACTTACTACACCTTGGCACAACGTAGGTATTTTGACTTTTTAGGTGCAAGCGTTCAGAGCAGCTCGGGTGCGTCTGCTGCTACCGCCTGGATTTAGAGAAACAGATGACTTGCCACTACCGTTGGTGCTACACGTGTAAGAACATATTTATTACATTAATGTTAGCATGGTAACGTAATTTTAGTGACATATACCTACTACCTACCTATGTGTATATACCTGCAGGTATAATAATTAATTCAAATTTAAAAAAAAAACCAGTCCTTATGAAGAGGCGGTGTGTTCAAAAACCTTATCCTACCCGTAACGGACGAAAACAATAAAATTATTCGAATTTAGACAACAGCGTTTTGTAGCAGGGACATGTGTAATATCGAGACACCCTATTTTTTTAATACTTTGAGTCTTATTTACGGATTAGGGCTCTTTTAGACGAGCGTATTTTTCACCGGACAACGAACCGTTGTTTTCACCAGATTGCACCGGACACAGGTCCGTCGAACAAATTGCGCCTAATCCACCGCGACCTGCCCTCGCCGCCCGATCCGTTGTCCGGTGAAAAAACGGCCGTCTAAAACAGGGCCTTTCATACCTTTCTCTTCGACCTTCATAATCAATTTCACAGATCAGCAAAACCTGGTGGTCAGTTAGTGACTGAGAGATGGAAACCTAGTTGGGGCTGGTACCTGGCTGCCGCCAGAAACTTTATAGTTGCCGAGATTGACGCCAGGGGATCTGGCGGTCAGGTAAACACATTTTGAAAATAATCGTACCTATTAAACACTGAAAGCATTGAACTAGTTTAATTTTAGCCGCTACATTAGCTCGGACTGCTGAGATTCTTATAAGTAGTACGTTATATCTTTCCTCACTGTTTGAATTAAAGGCGGTTATGGTCTTTCTATGGTGTCCCGTAAAGAGTCTTGCTTCTATTATGGGGGACCTACTAAATTATTGGCAAAGTGTAGGTATGTAATCTACCTCTACCAACCCTCAAGGGGATATAGGTAGGCGTGATGTATGTTGGTCTGCCTGTCTACAGTAGTATTTAACTAGTTCATTTGTCATCAGGGGGAGGAGCTGAGGACTGAAATCTACCACAAACTGTTGTCAGCGGATGTGGAAGACCAAATAGCTGTTTTATCGTAAGTACCGCATTTACATTAATAAAACATTTACAATACCTTTTGCTAGTCCATTGGTCGAGCGGCGTCTGTTGGTCCTTCGAGCCGGCTCGAATAACCAAAATATTGGGTATGCGACGTTCCTCTAGAAACCGTTTCCTAGTATTAGTGCTTGCGGTTTGCTGTCCATAAAGACACCATGACTAAAGGCTAAAGATAATAATGATCCAAAACAATTGAACCGATTTTATGAAATTTCGACTGACTGACGATGTTGACATACAACTGAATTATTTTACACTAATATGTTAGCTACATTATCGCTCAGTAACAGGTTAATTTTTATCCCTTGGGAATTGTTAACGAAAAACCAATTTCACACGGACTAGTAACCAGATAATAGTGTAACATAACTGAGTAAGTTGAACTTGCAGATATTTGCGCGAGAACCTGAAGATGGTGGACGGTATGCGCGTGGGCGTGTGGGGCCGTGGCTACGGCGGGGGCGCGGCGGTGGCGCTCGCAGCGGACGACGTGCGCAACGTAACGCGCTGCCTCGCCGCACTCGCGCCGCTTACTGACCTGCGACAACACAGTGCGTATTGCTGCAACTAGTTTTCTAGTTATACTATACCTTTCATAATATAGCTTGAGATAAACCTAGATCAAAACTATATCGATAAATAATGCTATTTTATATATACAATCATAGTTAATTTTAAACTAACCTGACTTCCAAATTAAACTACTTAAAATATGAATCCAAAATCTAAATAAATAAATATTTTTGGACATTCTCACACAACGTCATCTAGCCCAAATTAAGCTAATATAAGCTTGTGTTATGGGATCTAGACGACTGATAAACATACTTATATATTTCTAAATACATACATATTATACATAGAAAATACCCAAACTCCGAAACAAACATTTGTGGATCACACAAATAATTTGAATCGACCCGGAATTGAACCTGGGACCTCAGGGGCGGCGGTCGCATACTCATACCACTGAGCCACCGAGGCAGTCAAATCAAGTCAAGTCAATCTACTTTTAATTTGCTTAAAGATACACATTCATAACCTGCATTTGATCTCATGTAACGACAATAGTGATCTCCTTCTTAACGAAAACAATTCTAGACTACTTACTACTCGAATTTTTGGTGACTAGTACTTTTCCATAGTTTATTTTTTTTAATTTGTGTGAAATTTAAGAGGTTGTATTTGTGTTCCAAACGGCATAAGCACAAATTAGAAACGACCATAACCTTTATATTCCAGACTCTTACTGGACAGAGCGGTACAGCGGGTACGGCTCTGGTAGGGCAGGCGCGCTGGGCGTGGCCGCGGTGTGGCGGCGCGCGGGCAACCTGCCACCACGCCGCCTGCTGTTGGCGCACGCGGGCGCCGACCTCACCGCGCCACCGCACCACGCGCTCGCGCTCGCCAAGGCGCTCATCAGGGCCGGCGCTCTCTACACGCACCAGGTGATTATGGCACGGTCCTCATTGAAAAAAAAATTCATTATGAAATATTGACAAAAAGCCCTAATAATGTTAATTGCAGGGGTGGTATTACAGTTTTTTCGTCAATTGCGACAAGGTACGTTGTTTTTAAAAACACAAATATGTACAGGGGGTATCGTCGCACATTTGGTACGGGTAGAACTGCAGTAGCTCTACCCGTGCAAAGTCAGCGGGATTTTCCACATAAAATTAATACTTTTGGACATTCTCACACAACGTCATCTAGCACAAACTAAGCTATAAGCTTGTGCTATGGGATCTAGACAACTGGTAAACATACTTATATATTTCTAAATACATACATATTATACATACAAAACAACCAAACTCCGAAACATTTGTGGATCACACAAATATTAGATTCGACCTGTGAATCGATCCCGAGAAATATATAACACTTAAATACCGAGTAACTATAAAAAGAAAGCATTAAATATCATTGTTATCATTATAACAGATTAACGGAAGTAACCTAACCGCAGATTCCATTATTTAAAAAAAGACAGCTGAGCTGAACACATATATAATGATTAGGTAACCAGAAAATCTTTTTATCCTCAGTTTAAGTCAGATACTTATTTGGGCGTAATATCGAATCAGCATGACGACATACAACTGAAGAATAACATCGTCATGTTAATATTTCAGGTGTATCCGGATGAAGATCATAATTTCTCCCGATCTACCATCCACCTCCACAAGACTATGGAACAGTTCTTTGACGAGTGCTTCGGCCCAGTGGAAGTAGCAGACTGGGACACCGGTGGGGTTGGTGGACTGTTCCCATTTAGGGATTAGTCTAGTTAGAGAGTTTCTTGGGATAAAACTATGAAGATTGTAAGCGAGAAGGTTTGAATAGTGAAACCTATGAGATTGTGTATTGACCATTTTTTAACCGGGTGGTGATAGTTGAAACCGTTTACCATTTCGGCCAATACTTGACTTGTTAGACAGAAAAAACAGCAAAGCCTATTACAAAATTTCTGAGATAATGAAAAAAATATAAATATTTTAGCTAATATAATACAGATAGAATAAACTGGTAATGGATTAGACTCCAAGATAAAATATTTAAAATCAGTGTTAGTATGAAACCTATAGGTACTTTTCCTTGAAACTTCATGAACTGGCTGTGACTTTAATGTATAATAATAATAGATAGAATTCAATACTTATTTTAAAAAAAAAGTTAAGACTTTGTCGCATTCGAATTACAGAAAAAGCCTTCATGCTAAAGTTTCATTTATCATAACCTGGATTTAAAAAAATATACAATTGTAAAATGGTCTCCCGCCAAACCAAAAAATAAAAAGTATTAACATGAGTTCAAAACTACGTGTCAATGAGTAGAAGTTAACAGTATTACGTAAAACGAACATACTAATGGTCTATGGCTTAATATCAAAGAAAATAGCTTCAAAAGTGAAAATGTTTATTTTAGTTGCTTCTATTTGGTAATAGATGTCGCTATTGTAAAACAGTAAATAGCGCTAATGTAATTAAAAATGTAGGTAGATGTATATATATTGGTCGCGATGATGTAATGTGTTATTAAATTATTGGCAATGTTCATTAAAAAATTAGGTAAAAGCCAAATAACTTCCATATTTTGTTTGTGGTGTTCGAAATTTAGATATTGTGTGATTTGATATAGGAAAATGTGTTGTTGACTGACAACTGAAGTTGTATGGTGTTTTTATCAATAAAATACATTAAAACAAGAGCAAAATAAGCAAATGTGTCACTTGTCAGAGTTAAGCACCCTATAAACCAAAAAATGTTTTGACAAATTTTACGTGTTATAATAGTCTAGGTCCTTGTTTGAAGCGTTTGTCAAATATCTACGTGTAATATGAAAGTTTGGTTGGTTGTTTGCTGCTCCAGTGAGACGATATGGCTAAGAATTGATACAAAAATAACCAATAAGACGAAGTTTTCAAACTGAGAAAAGAAAGAAAACTAAATAACACGGGTAAAATCGCGAGGAGGTACCTACCTATAAACCAGTAAAGACACATCTGCGCCTAATAATCCATTTCTAGTATTTTCGAAGAGAAAACTATTACAACAGCTGTGCTGTTGTTTAGAGTATACCTTATTAATTTTAATAATGAAAATATTATCAGTAACTTGTGAACAGTTTTGTGGGTACATTGAAAAATAGAATTATGAAAATTTGGCTTTGCATTTGCAAACTCAGATTATTAAGTAAATGCAAAACAATTTTTTTTTTAATATTTTGAGATAATATTGATGCTATATTTCACAAAGTCTGCATAGTTTGAGCACAGAGTAGAAACAAACGGAGAGACGCAGCTTTCTAACAACGTGCAAACCTAGTCGCACTAAACCTAAGTTTGTCCACTGGCTGTTCGCGTGTGTATAAACGTTTCCAGTGTCGCCGCGTAAGTGAAATGCTACCAGTGGACACGCACACACGCAAGCCTGGAATGGGTGCGTCCGATTTCAGCGTTTGTTCTTAGATGCCTGTCTGTTACATATTTTTGTACCTACTCGGTCCTTTTTTCTTATTTTGGACTTTTTTTGCTCGATACGATGTTGTGTTCCTAACTGCACAATCTTAGCTTACAGTATGTGCAGCTACAAAAATGTTCACAGATTAAATAAAAGGGTATAAAAATATCCTTAAGAATTTTCTTATGATTACTATAAGGAGAAGATATTTTAGTGTATAAAGTGTATCAACTTTTATCTATCTATATATTTCTATATCGCTTTCAATGTCAGAAAAGTAGCTTTAAAAGTGTACTTAGGCACATGTCTAAAGAGATTTAAGTTTAGTTTGGACTATTCTAGTCGTAAAACTCTGTAGCTTTAGTCTATTGTCTGTGTATTATATCATTTGGGGCACAATAATGTTGATCTAAAGTAATCGTGCCAGATCTAGTTATTTAAAAGTTATTGGCAGAATGTATAATATGACTTACCACACAAAAGCAACATTATTAAAGTAACTAGGTGTCAAAATCATAACTATCATGGTCGTTTACATGAAATGAATTATCGGGAACTCGGAAAATATCGGAAACTCAAACCGACGTTACATGGTAAAATCCCAATAATATTAAATCTAAAAAAAACTAGGTAGATAGATACACACCACACCACAAGTCATACTTACTAAATGTTAAATGTGACATTCAAAATATTGTATTGCCTACTCCTATCATTCCTCTTGTCCACTTAATTTATCCTTTAAATAGATGTAATATTTGTTAAATTATATAAATATTCGATCGATGTTGAGACTTAAATCATTAAGAATGTGATAGGTGTTTTTAAATAGTTTATAATAATAATTCACTGGAATTTATTAAAATTTAAATTGTGTAACCAATTTGGCGGTGAAGTGTAATTTAAACGTAGGGTATTCCTACTTGTTGTCCAACAGTATTTTTGTAATTAAATGAACAATATTTATTGTCTTAATTTAACACGGTTTCTTTAAAGCACTTTTCCTGTCATTTTCAATTTGCTGATCTTCAACAGCGTGCTGATAGCGCCCGCAATGCGTGTCGATAACAACGTTAAATCAGTTCGCGACTAGCCCCGTTACGATAGCAGGCTGGTGGAAATATGCTTAACAGGAAAAGCGCTCTTATGTAGTATTATTAATTTTAATTTGGAAATAAAGACAGAAATATTATTTCCAAATTCTTTGTACTTCTGATCATGGCAGTCTAGACTCAAGTTGATCGACTAGTTCAACCAATGATAACGCATAAAAATGTCGGTCACGTGATTTCTTGTAATATCAATTCAAAACTCGTGTTGCCGATAACTTTTTTTAAATTAAACTGAACAGCTATTTTAAATTTTACGAATCATAGATTGTGGAGAGTTTAGTTGGAATTGTAGAACACAAGAATTTTTTTTCGCAATATTTTGTGACATAATACTTAACAAAATCAGAGTAAATTCTCTTAATAGTATTATTTTTTTTATTTTTTTTTTATATTTGGTTCGCCAAATTGACGCCGCCCGCCTGGTGGTAAGTCGTGACGACGTCTAGCGATTGTGGGCCACTCTCACAGCACACATTACTATTGAGAGTGGCCCTCAACTTGACGACCTACTGATGTGCCTCTTCACGCTCCGCTTAAAGAACCCAGGATTATATGTGGGAGGAAACACGTGCACAGGCAGGGCGTTCCAGGCCACTATCGTTCGGCAGAGAAACGAACGTTTAAAACGTTCGGTTCTCGCGAACATGCTATCCACTGTGTGGGGGTGGCATCTCTGCCCGGCACGAGTCGTTCGGGATCGGAAGGAAGAGGGTGGGATCAGATTGAAGAGCTCTTCAGAACACTCGCCGTGGTAAATACGGTAGAATGCGGCCAAGGAAGCTATTGTTCGGCGCTGAGCTAGCGGCTCAAGGCTTCCCGTTACCTCCGGACAACCAATAATACGGATAGCCCGTCGCTGCATAGCGTCGAGAGCGTCCAGCAGATACTTCGCGGAGCCGTCCCAGAGGTGAGAGCAGTATTCGACGCAGGGTCTAATCTGCGTCTTGTACAGCAGACACCTCTGGTCCGGTGTAAAGAATCTCTTTACCTTATTCAGTATTCCTAGTTTCCGCGAAGCTAGCCCTATACATCTTTCGATGTAGTTTTTATTATTGAGCTCTCGACGAACGTCTATGCCAAGGATATCAAGGTTGTCCTTCATTGGTAATAATGCATTCTGAAGAGAGGGTAGGGGAAGGAAAGGGGATTTCTTCGCAGTAAATGCACACGCCTGTGTTTTGCGGGCATTGAACTCGACCAGGTTCTCGGTACCCCATTGAGAGATACTGTCGAGGTTACGGTCGAGATCAGCCACGAGTCGTCGTCTCTCCTCCTCAATCTCAGATCGCCCCGCCGTCGGACGAACCGAGTAACTCCCGTGCAGTGTGCTGTCATCTGCATAGCAATGAATGTTCCCGAGGGATAGCATATCATTGATATGCAGAAGAAAGAGAGTTGGTGATAGTACGGACCCCTGCGGTACCCCGGCATTCACTTGCAAGAAGCGAGAAGCCTGGCCATCGCAGAGGACCCGCACTCGGCGCTCGTTTAAAAAGCTGGCAATCCAGCTGCACAGTTGAGGAGGTAGACCATATGCCGGAAGCTTGGAAAGGAGCGAAGCATGCCAGACCCTATCGAAGGCTTTGGCGATGTCCAGGCTAATAGCCAAGGACTCGCCGTGCCTTTCCATAGCCCCACCCCAGACATGCGTTACGAATGCCAGAAGATCACCCGTTGATCGCTTTGGCCTGAAGCCGTATTGTCGATCATTGATTAGCGAGTGATCCTCTAGGAATTGCATGAGCTGCTTATTTATAAGGAGCTCAAGCACCTTGCAAATGACTGAGGTGACAGCTATGGGTCGATAGTTGCCTGGATCGGACCGATCCCCTTTCTTGGGGATCGGTTGTACGTTCGCCTCCTTCCAGACCTCCGGCACGAGCCCTGAAGAGTATGACAGGCGGTACAGACGCGTTAATACTGGAGACAACTCAGCTGCACATTTTCGTAGCACCACCGCCGGAATGCCGTCAGGGCCACTGGCTTTCCGCGTGTCGAGTGACCGCAGCACTGCCCGTACATCACATTGCCTGATAACAATATCAGGCATTGTGTGGCCACAGTTGGCGATGGCGGGGGGCTGCAGGCCACGGTCGTCGACCCGGGAATTAGCCGCAAAGAGGTCTGCGAGCATATCCGCTTTCTCTTGGGCTTTGTGAGCCAGTGTTCCATCTGGGTAACGCAGCGGTGGCAGCGAGGGCTGACAAAAGTTAGATTGCACGGCTTTGGCCAGTTGCCAGAATCCACGGCTGCCCGTGGGATGGGAAGTGAGCTCCTGACCAAGCCGCGCGACGCGCTGGGCATCCGCTCTCTTAAAGGCCCTCTTACTCGACTTTGTGGCCCGGTTGTACGCTGCTTTGAGGTGGCCCACGTTTGGATCGCGCACAGCCCGGGCCCTGATCCAGGCGCGATATGCCGACTGTTTTTGTCGAACAGCTTTGGCACAATCTCGCCCGAACTAGGGACGGGCTCTGCGGATACTGGCGACATCAGTGAAAGGGATGTAATAATCCATCCCTAAACTGATCTCGCCAGCAATAGCAGAAGCACTATCCGAAGGAGCCTTTCCTACAAAGCAGCGCTGGCTCCAGGGGACGGACGCAAAATAATCGCGTAGACCGTCCCAATCCGCTGACGAGTAGTGCCATAGTCGTCGTGACGTTTGCACAGGACGTGCAGGAGGTGACACCTTCATGCCAGCGTGAACAACACAGTGGTCGGAACTACCCAGTGGGGCTCCTACCGAAACACTGTACTGGGCTGGGCGACTCGTCAGCAGTAGATCCAGCAGAGCGGGCGCGTGATCTGACCTGTCTGGTATCCGGGTGATCCCGCATACCATCTGGGTCAGACCGTGGGAGAGAGCGAACGCATGGGCGGCTCTACCCGCATGATCAGTCTTGAGGGACCCCAGCCATTCAATGTGATGGCCATTGAAGTCCCCCAGAAACACTAGGTCAGCGTTCGGGAACCGCACCTGCGCTTCATCAGCCGTCTCGCTGAGGTACTGGAAGAGCTTTGTTGTCTCAGAATCCCGTGTGGGATCGGTAGACGCACACGTAGATCTGGCTCATAGAGCCATGGTCTACGTGCAGCCAAAGGACGGAATTGGAGGGGTTCTCTAGGCAGCGCAACCGGCGGCAGCAAACATCCGCCCTAACGAACACGCACACCCCGGCTTTGTCTCGAAATTGTTCCTCGATGACATAGCCGGGGTAACACAGGTAAGACGTGTCGTCAGGGCGGCGTATTTGTGTCTCCGTGAGGAACATCACAGCGGGCCGTGCCGTCTCAAGGTGGTGGTGGACGGTATCGAGTATTAGAAAATAGAAAACCTGCTTAATAATAATTGGATGTCCGTTCTCTGTCAAGTCAAAATTTCCCAATAGCTTTTAGTGTTATTATTACTTACGTGGAAGGGACACTTGTGCATTATTTAAGTTGACAATATTGTTTTATAAAAAAATATAGATAAAATTTGTTCCAAAGTTTGTTTCATTACCTACAATCATGCCTTAACTGCCTTAGTATGGATGGATTCTAAATAGCATTAAAATAAAGATAAAAATAACATGATAAAAAAATTGCCGTACCGCGACATTGTGTGAGAGAATAGTAAACCTACTCCACGCTAGATGGCGCTGACTGAATCACAATCCTACAGCATGCCAATACATGAAATGATCATTATACTTTTTGATCAATAGCGCAAATGTCGATATTATGCAATGCAATTATTTTCTCAAACGTTGTTCGAATTAGTAACATTCGACCAAACGTTGTTATACCAAACAAGGGTGAACCCTTTATAGTATCCTACGAGTGTTGTATGGTCTGGCTGTATGGTCGAAAACCTTTAGTCTGTTATTGCAAGTAGAATGTTACCATAATGTACTATGATTCTATTATGACTGAGAGGTTACAATGATTTAAAAAGTTACTTTACGATACATATTTCTATAAAATCTACAAAAAGTACCGCTGTCATAATCATAGGCTTTAAATGTCATCTTTTGAAATCATTACCTATTCGAATTTATCAATATAGTAGATAAACAAAATAATAGTCAACATGGAATTGATTGCTTTATTATCTTACACAGATAAATTATCACTTAGTTATACAATAATAACAATATTTGTATCTATTCTAGCCCCGAGTTAGCTCCGGCTCAGCACCCCGTCGACAACTGCATCTCTGACAAGAAATACATCACTATTAATAATTATTAAATAACAATTACACTTACATTTCGATTATTTACATAAAAACAATGAGTACATTGTTTACTGTAACCGAATTAAAAAAAAAAGGAAGATGTTCTTATGTAATTCAACTGTATTTTTTTTTGT
This sequence comes from Nudaria mundana, assembly GCA_963556515.1. NCBI lineage: Eukaryota > Metazoa > Arthropoda > Insecta > Lepidoptera > Erebidae > Nudaria > Nudaria mundana. Next base: position 15,182,728 of record OY748310.1, on the reverse strand, counting down.
GTTCGACTGGAAAAATTTATGTGGAATTTTTTTCCAACCAACTTCCAAAACAAAGAGAAGTTCTCAATTCGACTGTACGTTTTTTTATGTTTGTTACCTCATATCTTTGAACCGATATTGAATTTTTTTTTATTTGAAAGCTACCGATGTGGTCTCATTTCAATTTGGTCCCATTTCGGTTATTTGAAGTCGGTTCTTATGTCAATTTTTGACGTGTGTTTTTATTGAAAGCTACAGATTCCCGTGTGATCCTATTTCAATTTCGTCCCATGGTGCCATGGTCCATGGTGGGACCAAATAATTGTCGGAATGGGACGAAATCGTTGTGTCGTTCCGGTAATTTAATTCCAATAATTTAAACCCAAAGCTATGAGATAAAAAACATACAGGCGAATTGAGAACCTCCTCCTTTTTAGAAGTCGGTAAAAAGTAGCCTATAGCTCTCGGGGATAATGTAAAGTGAAAGAATTTTCAAAATCAGGTCAGTAGTTACAGACCTATTCAATGCCAACATACTCGTACAATCAAACCTTTCCTCAGTATAATGTTAGTAAAGAGAGAATCTTAACATTGTCTAAAACAAAATCGCTTCCCACTGTCTGTCTGTCCCTACGTATGCCTAAAACTTTAAAACTATGCAACAGATTTTGTTTTTAATAGATTCATAGACAGTGATTCAAGAGGAAGGTTTTGGTATATATATATATTATCAATATAAATAATAGGTATGCAAACAAATTATCTTAAAAAATTTTTATGCCCTATTTTCATGATTTCAGAGATATGCACTCCCGGGTGTGTAGTCGACCAGCATGCCAAATTTGGTCAAAATCGGTCGAGTCGTTTCGGTCGAGTTGGCACACAAACGATTTACACTTGTCGTCTAAGATAGAGCTTGGCTTCGCTCCGCTCAATAAATATAAGTATGTTAGTACAATTCACACAACGCCATCTAGTCTCAAACTAAGCAGAGCTTGTGATACTCGTATGAGTAGATATGTCTCGATGAGATAGAGAATAGAAATAAGTCTTACCTAATCTTAATTTACTTCCATCGGTTATTTTCATAGTCCCATTTGGAAGCGAGCCCGTCTACCGGGTTGACCTTCAAATCCAACATACGTTTCAATTGGGCCTTTTGGTTTTCTTCGTTCATTGTATCCGGGATTGGGCTGTATACTGTTGAAACATAATACTTTTTATAATAAACGAAAAAAAATCAGACTTGTATAATAGCTTGGAGAGTAGAGATCTGTCTGTTGAAGTTCAGGTTCGGAAGTGTGATTATGGATTTTCTATAGTATCGGGTAATGGCAATAGAGTTGCCACCGGCCATGGGGGACCAACAAAATGATTGGGAAGCACCCCCCCTTAACAGCATGGACGGGTGTAACATTTACATACTTTACTAAATAGAATCTCTTCAAATATTGGATAGAAACAGGCGTTACTTGGCGAAAATCCATGACAAAACAATGGTAAGTAAAAAATTTTTTTAAGAAAAAACTTTTTAGCATTAATTAATAGCATTAATTTTTCGCAGAATCAAAAGGACAACAAAACGTCGACAATTGTTTCGCCTCTAAACGAGGCATTATCAAGACTGTCTCAGAGAGAACAGCCTGTTCTCTCTGAGAATTTTTCGCAGAATCAAAAGGACAACAAAACGTCGACAATTGTTTCGCCTCTAAACGAGGCATTATCAAGACTGTCTCAGAGAGAACAGCCTGTTCTCTCTGAGAATTTTTCGCAGAATCAAAAGGACAACAAAACGTCGACAATTGTTTCGCCTCTAAACGAGGCATTATCAAGACTGTCTCAGAGAGAACAGCCTGTTCTCTCTGAGAATTTTTCGCAGAATCAAAAGGACAACAAAACGTCGACAATTGTTTCGCCTCTAAACGAGGCATTATCAAGACTGTCTCAGAGAGAACAGCCTGTTCTCTCTGAGAATTTTTCGCAGAATCAAAAGGACAACAAAACGTCGACAATTGTTTCGCCTCTAAACGAGGCATTATCAAGACTGTCTCAGAGAGAACAGCCTGTTCTCTCTGAGAATTTTTCGCAGAATCAAAAGGACAACAAAACGTCGACAATTGTTGTCCTTTTGATTCTGCGAAAAATTAATGCTATTAATTAATGCTAAAAAGTTTTTTCTTAAAAAAATTTTTTACTTACCATTGTTTTTAGAATCTCTTCAATCCAAGCAACGTGTAAATACCTAGAAAACCATCAAACTAGGTTAAATCCTATCAATCACAATAAAACTGGCCAAGTGCAAGCTGGACTCGCGCGAGCTCAAAGGGTTCCGTACCAAAACTGCAAAACAATCACGTTTGTTGTATAGGAGCTCCCTTAAATATTTGTTATATTTTGTATGTTAGTATTTTTTGTCATAGAGGCCACAGACATACGTCCATCTGTGACAATTTCAATTTTCTAACTATCACGGTTCATGAGGTACAGCCCAAAAAATTCGGACGGACGGACAGACACGTCTCAGTTATGAGGTTCCCACCCGAGCATCACACTACAATGAATACACTGTTATATCCCGTAAAGGCACTAACCATAGATCTTCATAGCCATATACATCCACACAGCCAGTGAGGCGACGGTCAGTGTCCAACCGACGACTCCCTTCCATTCTCCAGTCGGGGCCTGGAACTCGGCAAAGGTCTGACAGAAGGAGGCTCGGTACAGAACTTTCTTCTCTTCTATGGTCAGTTTGCGCCAGTCGGCCTTCTCCTTCTGGCGGAGAACCTGGGAATTTAGACGGAAATAATATGAAATGTGTGAAATGAATCAACAATAACTATAAAGTTAGGAAATTTTATGACAGAACTATCTATTCTATCATTATTTAGTTTATTTCTTTACATTCTTATCTTATACATTTTTAAATACATTTGTAAAAAAAACAAATACATTTAAAAATATAAAAAAATAGTGACCCACCAGTAGCGGAGTAGGACCCAAACTACCGGCGGTGGAGGCTACAGACTGAGAAACCTCCTAACAATACGGCACGTGTCGAGGATAACAGCCTTCTGAATCTGACTCTTGATCGAACAATCTAACGAGAGTCTCTTGAGATGTTGATCGAGACTCTTCGCTATTAATCCGTTTGCCGAAACGACCACCGGGACAATGATCGTCGAGTCTACGTCCCACATGGCGGTTATCTCGAAGGACAGATCAAGGTATTTACTAAGTTTGTCTTTCTCAGCCTTCACGAGATTTTCGTCATGCGGGACGGCGATATCGACGAGCACTGCCCGACGCTGGGTCCGATCAACCAACACGATATCGGGCCTATTGGCAACAATAGTCCTGTCCGTGATGATTGATCGGTCCCAGTAGAGCAATGCACGACCATTCTCAAGAACTGGCACTGGTGTGTACTTATAGTACGGTACTTCAAACTCAATAAGGCCATATTGAAGAGCAAGTTGCTGGTGGATGATTCTGGCTACTTGATTGTGCCTATGCAAGTACTCGGTGTTAGCAAGATACGAACAACCGGAAATAATATGGCGAAGTGATTCACCAGGACGGTGGCATGCTTGACAAATGTCGACCGTACCGTCCTTCATGATGTATTTCCGATAGTTGTTCGTCTTGATAACCTCATCTGCAATTGCACAGGCAAAACCTTCAGTTTCCTCAAAGAGGTCTACGTCGGGTCCTGCTAAGACCCGGTAGAACCGCCCGTGTAGCTCCTTACTCTTCCATACGTCCCTACGGTCTTCAGTACCTAGCACCTTTGGTTTACGCCAGTTCTCGTTAGCCAAGGAAAGAGGTGTCAGGCCCTTGTCAACCATCACGACATCGCAATGAATGTCACACCCGTTCTGGAGAAAGTAATCTCTCAAACTGCACACTTCACGGTTGTGGAGGTTCTTGGCATTCAAAAAGCCTCGACCCCCCCCACTTCCCAATGTACAGTCTCATGACAGAAGATCGTGGGTGTAACATTCGATGCGATGTCAGTTGTTGACGGACTCGCCTATCCAGGGCGTCTAGTTCCGTTTGAGTCCACCTAAGTATGCCAAAGGAGTATAACAATAAAGGTATCACCCAACCGTTGAAAGCCCGCATTTTGTTAACACCGGACAAACAACTGTTAAGAACTTTTGTCAGGCGGCCAAAAAAACGTTCTTTCACCGATTTCTTGATATCCTCTACCGCTATACCCAATGACTCTGACATACCTAGATATTTGTATGTTTCGGTCTCGGAGAGAGATCTGAGAGTTATTATCTCAGAAAGTTGTAAATTCGGTGAATTTACAACCTTCCCCCGTTGTACATGCATAACCGCACACTTATCAACACCGAACTCCATCTTAATGGCATTACTAAAAACTTCCGTAGTTTTTAATAATGTCACTAAATCTTGGTGCTTCAGTGTGAACAGTTTGAGGTCATCCATGTACATCAGGTGAGATAGAACCTCACCCCCTCTACGAAACCGATAGCCTAGCCCTGAATCCTTCAGCAATGTGCTAAGTGGATTCAGTGCTAAACAAAACCACAATGGACTCAAACTGTCGCCCTGGAATATACCACGCTCGATCCTTATCAAGCCTTGCGGGTCAGAGGCGTGCCCACCACTATCTGGTTGACGAAGGACTGTGGTCCACTGTCCCATACACGAGACTAAGAAGGATTTAAGAGTCGGATTAATTTTATACAACTCTAAAATCCTCCTCAGCCATGAATGAGGCACCGAATCATAGGCCTTCTTGTAGTCAATCCAGGCAGTAGAGAGGGCGCCCCTACTCCGCTTGACTTGTTGGCTAATGGCCATATCAATGAGGAGTAGCTCCTTAGTACCACGAGACCCAGCCCTACATCCATTCTGAGCGTTATCTAAGATATTATTAGATACTATGTGCGAGTTTATTTTACTTCTCAGAATAGATGTAAGGAGCTTGTAGATGGTAGGTAAGCAAGTGATGGGTCTATAGTTTTTAGGTTCCGTGGTACTACCTGATTTATGGAGCAGGAAGGTGATGCCAGTGGTCATGAAAGCGGGTAAGGAACCAGACTCAAGGGCTTCTTGATACTGTGTTTGCCAAGCGTTCATGCGAGCTCTGAACCCACTTTATCCAAAAGTTGTGCAATCCATCCGGCCCAGGACATTTCCAGTTCGGGGCCGTACGCATTGCACAACTAACGTCTTCGGAGTCTATGGTAATAGACTCCATGGGTTCGATGATACTGCATTCACGCTCGACGACACGGATCCAGTCACCCTCCGAATGTTCAACGGGCACCGACCATATGTCACGCCAAAATTGATTCATGGTGTGAGCATCTGGCAGTTGTCCGTCGCTCAAACGTTGTCCAGTTCCCTCCCACTCTCAGTACACCTTCCTTTGGTCACTTTGGAAGATGCGATTCTGCCAGTATCAATTTACACGCTCTCTATAACGACGGATACGGCTTGCCCATGCATACACTTTCTGTTTCAGAAAGTCAATACGTTCCGTGATATTGGCTAAGTATTGCTGGGGACGAATACCGGTCCCCGCAAATGCCTGAGTCACGAAACGCATGACCCGGGGACGACTATTTCCCCGGCTGAAAGAGATAAGCTTTGCAATGAGAGTCCTAAATGTGCCGATACGTCGCTCGATTCTTGCCTGCCATACGGGAACACCATCCGGTCGTGGTGCACGGTTAACTTCGGGGAATTTAACGCGTGCAACACGACAAGCGGCAATGGCTCCACAGTAAAGAATCGAGTGAGTATCAAGCAAATCACTACTAGTCCGTAAGTACGGCTCTAGCAATGCATTCAGGGCTCCCATCAACGCCAGATTTCGTTTATGCATTGGCAAGCGTGGTAGCCGCGGTCTAGAATTAGGCGTACAGGTGTTGGCGACGTCAGCGGAGAGAAATACTCGTCACTTGAAGAGCTCGACGCCTCAGCGAGCACCTGTGTCGGCGATGTGCGGTCCGGTGCCTGCGAGGCGGAGTTTAGTGACGAGTCCGGGGGTGTTAGTTGCGCATTTCTGCTTCTGGCTCTTGTTTGCATCTCAATCACTTCATTTTGAATTTAGCCTTAATATTGTTGATCTTCTATCTTAATTTTGTAGACTTTGTTTATTGTTATAAAATAGTATAAAATCCTTTATTTATTGACTTTTTGCTTATATTAATTTGGTATCTGAAGTAATTGTATAAATTTAGGCAATAATATGTAAATAAAAATATTAAAATATTTTAAGAATGAAAATGATGTATGAGATGTTCAGAGTTGCCAGTTATTATTATTATTTATTATCAGGCAGGCAGTTGAAACAACTGATAGTGCCTGTATCCAGTTTGGTCTCCATCAGTTTTCTCAGTGCGTTGGGTAGTAATTGTCCAGTCTGTTTTTAAATTGGTTTGTGTTCTCTGCTGATATGACACTTTCTGGAAGCATATTCCACGCTCTGACCACTCTGTTGCTAATGAAGTGCTTGTGAGGATTGTTTTGTGAGAAGGTACAACATAGCTTGAGACTGTGTCCTCTTAGGTGAACATTTTCATTGCGAGTGAATATGGAGTCAAAATTCCTAATATCGTAGTCTTCATGGAGGATCTTATAAGTTTCAATCAGTTCATGTTGAAAAATGGTTGACAACTACGGTACTAAATGTTTACCTGTGACAGAGATAATAATTTCAAAAAATGTAACTCGGTGGAGGTCCGTTTGTCTGTTTCGATGGCCTCACGGGCGTTTTGGGTCCGGAGGGGTGCGGTGTTCAGTGTATTTCACGGTGTAGGGTGACAAACTGAGCCGCGTATTACACGCGGTGCCGCGTGTAAACTCGACTGTTTGTCATTACATTTCTCATTAGTAGGATCAACAGATTGATGATCAACGGACCAAAAACGCGTCAGTGGGGCTGGGCCCCTATATTGGCAGTTAATCTCACGCCAAAGAAAGAGTTTTAGTACTACAATACATATAATCAAACTCTTTGGTTTGTCAAATTGTCAAGTTTCTTTTTTTTATATTTCAGAAGGTTGCATTCGAAAACAATATTTGATCTGAGAAGTCACAACTTAAAAATATTATTCAAATTTAGAACACCGACTTTTGAAGTTGTTTTTTGCTAGCAAACTTTCATTCAAATATTCAGACTATTTGAGACGGAGAGGTAATTTATTAATTAGTCTACAAAATAGGATAATAAGTGGTTACCTTAATATCGGGTGAATCTTCACGGAACCTGATGGCCGGCATGGGGAAGTCGGGCCTGTCTACATAGTTGGGGTCTCCGTTGTAACCGTAGCCAACCCACTCCCGGCTGCCAATCTAAAACACATTTTACATTAGGTTTAAAAAAATCACATCAAACATTTACACATAAACCAACTTCAAATATCTAGAATGGGATCTAATAAAAATGCGAGCACTAGGTTTCTATTAAAAAAAATTATTCAAAATCAATTCACCTAGTCGTAAGATGAGGTAAGTAACAATTAACAAAAATAAATAAAAAACTTGAACTGAGAGTATTAAATACTCTAAAAAATTTTTTTGAAGTCGCATATTATATAAAAACTTAGGTAATAAACAAAGGAGTTTATTCCTGCCACATTTCGCCACTCAAGCCTACTACGACAGCTGGGCACCCCCATTATAGTTGTCCAAGTAAGGATGACTTTTTCAGCCATGGAGACATTAATCATTGTAATTCCTGATATTGGGTTTATTTTTTTTCCATTAAGTACATAAATATCAAAACCCAAAGCCCTCCCGCGACTGGTATGCCCTGGTGTTACCCAGGGCATCCGTTAATGGAAACTGTGACAGAAAATAAAAATTATTACCATCATGAATACTTTTACTTAAAAGCACTAAGTCCATTCTAAAATGAAATACTTTATTAACTTTAGTATTTCATTTTACTAGACCTTCGCACTTTGGTAACCTGGTATGATAGTTTTAAGTGTGATAAAATAAATAAATAAAATTACTATAAGTAAAAATGGTGTACCTTGGCAAGTTCATCATTAGAAGAGGATGCTCGGGCGCTCAGGGGGACTCTGATGGCGTTTAACAGCGCACGGCGCATGATGAAGTTAGCCATCTTGCTGTAACATTATACAAAATGATTGCTGTAAATACTCCGGAATGGATATTCCAACCAGACTAAAATCCCAGAATAAAGTTGTGCCCAAACAAATATGATAAGTAATAACTTAGTTGAGAGCTTCATGTAGAAATAAATAAATAATTTTGGACATTCCTATACCAACGATCTAGCCCAAACTAAGCTAAAAATAATATAGCTTGTGCTAAGGGATCTAGACAATTGGTAAACTTACTTAATATTCTAATTGCAATCATTACATAGGTACATATTGTACATGGATGCAGGTCTCGCTACTAGTCGTGAATTTAATAAAAAAGTTTTATATAATTTTTCATGAGACATTGAGATCTTCATTTAAATAATATCTAACGTGCATTTATAATATAGGTACACAACATGAAAAGATATCGAATTCCTTGTGTTACATAAAGGTAGTGTCCATTTAACAGGTAGGTAATAATATTATCTGATAACTACGATTTTGAGGTTATGCTGGCAACGATCAATAAGGAGTAGTTATATAACACTAATTTCAACTGTACTGTAAAAAATATCTGAGAATATACCAAATTGAAATAATCTAACGCCCCAGCTGAGTTTGCATGAGACTTAAAGAATACATTACGTCATACGTGAGTTAAAATCAAAAAGAAGAAACAATTTTTTTGAAATTGGAATAAGTACATATCTGTCAGTCAGAAGTATTTTATTGTACTTACATGGAAATTATTAAATAAACTTATATCACTATAAATAAGTAACGGCTCACAAAACACAATTAAAAGTCAATTTCCGAGTTTATTTACCTTTTAATGTGGATTACGGTCTTTGAAAAGTAACACTTCACCTAGGATAGAAATACGAAAATTATTTTCAAAAGCGACACCTATCGGTATTTTCGACAAGAACTGTATCGATAACATCGTTTCATTACACGCTGCACGCAACCTAAAGTTGATGCAAAATGTTTGAATTTAGGAAACCTATATTTTTTTTTTATTATGGCCTTTTGTCATCATAAATTAAATTATAAGCCACAAGGCCACAAGTACTTACATAAAGAGCTCCAAAGCTCAAATCAGCCTCACTTGTAATTGGTGCCGCTGCCGCCACTACTACTTGTCTTAAGACATTCCAGACCACTCAGTGCCTCGGAGAGCACGTTAAGCCGTCTATACATCTATGGCAGTCGTTAGAGGTAGTTGGAGCCCTTAATCAATAATCCGATCGGTCTAACTACAGACAGTCTTGCTAATCAAAGAATCAATTTCATTTATTCAGTTTAGGCACATAAAGAGCACATATGAATGTCAAAATTTTACAATTTTGTCAAGTAATATTATAAAAATACTAAATTAAGTAAGTACATAAATAACATTTAGAAAATGATTCTTTCGCTGGTTCGGTAAGTTGGTTCTCCTGAGAAGAGACCAGCAAGAAACTCAGGTAGATTATCCATTTTCTTTTTTAATATTATTTTGTTTACAATTAGTTTATATTGTATTACATGGGGCACACAAAGTTTTGCACTTCTAGGTAATCGGAACTCTTTGAATTTCGAATGTTATATTTTTTTAAACGTTGCAATGTTCTTAGTAATAAAAAAAACAATTGGCGAGAAATTATTTGTCAATTGTTTTTTATCACACATCAAAGTTCTACGTATGCTACGAAAATGGAATTAAGTCGAAAAGAATTTAGAGCGATGATTTTTTATGATTTTAAAAGTTCTCTCTCCGCAAGACTGTGCCGCTCGTCTTCAAAATGCTTTTGGGAGAGAAGCACCTTGTTTGAGCACCGTGAGGCGATGATTTGCTGAATTTGAGAGAAGTCGAGTTTCTTTACATGACGAATTTCGTGAACGTGAGCGGCCTTCAACTGCCGTCAACGGAAATAATGTGGCTACTGTTAAGCGGTTAATTGAAGAAAACCCGCGAATTACCTATGATACAATTCGAGGACTATTGGGGATTGATATGAGTCAAATCCAGAAAATTTTACTCGAAGAATTGAAAGTTCGGAAACTTTGTTGTCGTTGAATCCCTCATGAACTGACAGCGGAGCAGTAAGCGGGCTCGCGTGGAATGGTGCTCACAGATGCTACTGAAGTACGACCACTGACATCTGACATTCTAATGCTGTTTATGACTTTGTCACAGGAGACGAAACGTGGATTTATTGTTTTGAACCCGAAAAAACAGCAATCTTGTGAATGGGTGTTTGAAAATGAAAACAAGCCAACAAAAGTGAGGCAAGCGAGAAACGTTGGTAAAAAAATGATCGCGTTTTTTTTCTCAGCTACGGGTCCCATCTGTACAATTCCACTTGAAGATCAAAAGAGTGTTAATGCCGAGTGATATTCTACCCTTTGTTTACCCAGGGTGTTAGAAAAAGTTCGCGAAAGACGACCCAAAAGCCGCGTTCTCCTACATCATGACAACGCTTCTTCACACACGGCCAACAAAACAAAGTCATTTTTATCTTCCGAAAAAGTACAACTCGTCACCCATCTTGCGCATAGCCCCGACCTAGCACCCTGTGATTTCTGTATTTTCCCCAAAATCAAAGATTTGATGAGAGGTTTCACTTTTACCATCTCCGAAGAGGCAGTGATAGCGTTCAATCAGCACGTAGAAAACATGCCTTCAGATCTGTGGTCCTCCTGTTTTATAAAATGATTCGATCGCATGAAAAAATGTTTAAAATATAAAGGAGAGTATTTTGAAAAGCAATAAACATAATATTTTGGTTTTAACATGTTGTTTATTTAAGTTACGCAAAACTTATAGTGTGACCTACGTATACGAGTGGCCAACAACAGAAGATTAGGGTGACCATGCATTTTTATCATTAAGATATTCGTCTACATTATAGTAGCCTTTCATCATCAAACATTTTTTTACTACTATTTTAAACTTATTAAGAGGCATGTCAACCAAATTCTGAGGAATTTTATTATAATTTTTTATACATTTGCCTACAAACGAATTACCAACTTTATAAAGTCTAATTTTTGTCATTGCCAGTTTATTTTTATTTCTTGTATTAAAATTATGGTAATCGGAAATTTTTTTGAAGAGATCTATGTTCTTCCGTACATATAAGATGTAATGCCTCGTGAGATGTAATGTCTCGTGAGTAGGTGAAACATTATGTCGACGTTTATAATGTCCTTTTTAGCGAAATCATTGCAATTATCTTAAAATTCAACATCATATTTTCCATTGTTTTATCATGGACTTTCACCAGGTAACGCCAGACTCCATTCGATACCTACTGTAAATGTTTAGCAAAATAAAAAAAAAACAAAAAACATTGCAGATTACTTTTGAAAATAAATAAGTAGATTTTTGAAAGTAAAGTTTATTGAATGTTTTGTCTGACTTTTGGAGGCAGCTACGCTACGGACACTATTACCTATTATAATTCCTTTATTCACCTATCCACGAAAGTGCAATAAACAGTCTTCGTACTTATAATAAAGCAAGTTTTACTTTATCATCTTCAGAATCACTGCTATCACTAGAGAAAATAAAATCGTTTAGGATGAACTGTTGGTCTTTAATAAATTTAACAGGATGTCCCGTGTCGTTAGGTGTTGTACTATTTTCTTGCGTCGTCTTTTCTGTTTGTGACTTACGCTTTAATTTACTTTTATTCCAAATGTCAAATAAATTATCTTCAGACAACGGGATCTTATCCAAATCTAAAGTACCTAAAAAGTTCACTATGTCTTCTTCTAAGGCCTTATATATCCATACTACTACCTTCTAAGTTAGTCCAAGGTATTATTTGAGATCTATTATTACTTTTAGTAGCCATTCCTTCATTTTTGATTATGGTTTCTTCATCAATACCATAATATTGGACGCCTATAACATCATTTAGTACTTGCATATTAATATTATCAGTTCTAATGTTATTCGTTTCGTTCACTGACTTCACTTCCTGAGTAGTTCTGTCTGTTGTTACAGGGGTCGTAGCTGGTATACTAAGTTCTTCTTCATTTTTATCATCTAGCTGTACTTCGATTACCTTCTCTGGTGTAAATGTTAGAGCTTCTTCAGACTGCAAATTTTTTGTTGCATTTGGGTCATTTACAAGTTCAGGGATTGCTGTGCCAAAGTAATTGTAAGCTTCTTGATTTTCAATAATCGTAGGTATAAAATCCTCTAAAAGTTGCTGTTGAACCAAGTTTACGTCAATCTTTTCTGCGCGTGGACAATGTGTATTTATTGGTGTATTTATTGGGTAATTCACAAACGGAGTTGGCGGTAGGTTAGGCACCACTCTCATTACATTATTATATGGCGGTATTTTTGTAGTCTGGGCTAAACGCAATTCCAATGTCTGAAAATTATAAATGGACGTTAATAGTCAAATCTAATTATATAGAAGACTAGTGGTCGCCCGCGTGATTATAGTTCCCGTATCTTTATAAATTGTAGCCTATGTGCTATTCTGATGTGTAAGCTATATTATTATTTATAATATTAGTAGGATGTAGTTATATTCTCTAACATCATCCTCAGAATAAGTTCGAATAATATATTTTTGTATTTTAAAGCAATGAGTTTGCTTAAACTATTCTTAAAATATTAAGAAAGAAATTATAAGTAAATGATATATGATTATATCATTTATAATAATAATTATAATAATGCATGTCATAATAATAATAATATGATTTATTTATAATTGCTTTCGTTATATTTTAAGTTAGATTAATTATCTTCAAGTTATTCTTTTCAACCTTTATGTCAGCCCACGAAATTGTCTGTAAATATCCTTGCTAACTTGATCAAGAATATTTACAGACAATTTCGTTGGACGTAAAAATAAACAATAATGTTACCCGCTGCATGATATGTTCGATCCAATCAATATAGTACCCAAGTTTAGTGAACACTGTTGGTAGACCAAGTGCTCCGCAGATCGGTTATCCGAAGCTAAGGACACCCATTAATGTTTTACCCATAATGCCTGGGCCACCAGCATCACGCTGTAATAATAATAAATTAAATGTTAAATTGTAGTTAAGTTACTAAACTGATACCTAAGCTAGGTTATTACTAGCACACATAAAATACTACTCAGATACTCCCAGTGTCACTTTTGTGTATCTTTTTTTGCAGGAACATAAATAAGTCATGGGAATTATCTGGTCATTACTTACATTACAACCTCCACCTCCTTTAGCGTAGAATCCTGCTCAGAAGTGTCTATGTGTCACGTACTCTCTAAAATACAAAAAAATAATCGTTTAAGTTAGAAGCTTTAATGTAAAGGTAGGCCCAAGAAAAGATGATGGATGTGAGTGAAAGAGGATATGCCTAGGAAGGGAGTAACTGAGGAGCTGACATCTGACAGAGATGTGAAGAAACTCAAACATGTTACGCCGACCCCAAATAATTAGGACGACGGCAGGTAGGTAGATGATGTTTGCATCGTTTCCTTAGGTATAAAATCTCTAAATCTGAAAAACTTACTTCGTGTAATGTTCTTGACAATCATTTATGAGGTATAAAGTCCAATTCTGCATAGGATAATTTATTTTGAAGTAAATTATATACCGTGTTGCTGCTCTAGAAATTAAAATGCGCAATATTATAAAATAGAATTTGCACAATCTTATATTATATTCAATATGCAGTTTTTCACTTACATCCTTGGCTCCCCAACCAACTACAGTAGCCCGACCATGCACAGGCCATGGATTTGCATTTTTGTCAATTTCAATCTTCTTCACCTTTCCACGGCTTCTATTAAAGTTAAGACTTCGCATCAACCTCAATACTGAAAGATTGTGTTTCAACCGTTTTGGATCGTACTGTGGGTGAAAGTATATCTCCAGCACTGCTATACGGTCACCGCACGTATCGTAGTAATCACAGCCAACTCTGACTGAGAGGAATGCTGGGTTTTCACGATAGAAGCGGTTGTTCCATGCACTGAAAACACAATTTACTTCTCAGGGTAGGTTGGATGACGGCATCGGTGGTATCGCAGTTGTTAGTGTTATAACACTGAGACTCCTAACGGATTGAGTATTTATATCCTATAAATACTCAATCCGTTAGGACTCTCAGTGTGTATACATTTTTGAAGTCCTTTTTAGATCGGAGTACAGCCTGCTTATTTGTATACTAATAAACAGGGCTAGTTTCTTTAAATATAGGTAGCTACATATTCCAAAAGCGCTGCTGATAGTAAATTAAATATGATTCGACCTTACATTTGTAAACAGGATGCAGAAGTAATAATAAGATCCTCTTGGATGATAGATCCTGCACATTGGAACTGTCCAAAGAAGTGAATGCTGGCTATGAACGGAAACTGCTTGATATTCGTTCTGATACCATGGTAAATGCGTCGTCCACTTGGCTCTGAAATAATGAACGTGACGTCGAAATGATCGTAAGACTTCCTTAGAACCAAGTTAGGGATATTGTACTGAATATCTTATGCAACAGCCTTTTAAACAAAACATTAACAACTACTTGCTGCTGCAAATTTCTGCCATATAAATTATTAATAAATAAGTTTCTATTCTTCTTAATTCGAATATGCAAAAAAGAGTAACACAAATCGGTCCAGGAATTTCAGATGAGTAGGTGTTCTAGGTTAGACTATCTTTGATATTGCCGTGATCCGAACCCGGTCAGAAACTACTCAAATAAGTGTACACTTGTGTTTGAGTGGACAATCGAAGTTACAAGACGAATAATTTGTATTAATCTATAATAAGGTAACGGTAAGAAATGTACTTTAATAACTTACGCCAAAACTCATTTTCCTCAAACACGTTTTCATCTGTATTTTCAGAGTATGTATTTTTCGTTTTAGAATCTTCGTCAGGATCAGCAATATTAATATCATTTGCGAACTCTAAATGTTGTAAAATATCCGAGTTTGGTGTAGAATTTTTATAGATGCGATATGTTTCCTTCAAATGTTTGAGCTTTTCTATAAACTTGTGTATGTGTGGTGTTATGTACAAGTTATTATCATTATCTACGTATTTTTTATCGTTTTCATTTAAAACTTCATTTATATGTGGAATAAAATGTGGTAGTACTGTTATCGATGTTATAAACTGTCGACAATTTTGCTATTTCCTTCAGATTGTGACAATCTTTCAGCGTAATTGAAGCAAAAAAGTTGTATATTGTTGAAAACTGTTTTATTCTTAGTTTGTGTTTTATACGAGGCACTTTTAAAGCTCTAAACATACCGTTTATTGTTCTGCGTATTATTCTATCTGTTGCTGCTAAATCATGATCTTCAGCGACTGGTATTGGCACAAGGGTTTGGATTTGAGTAATGTTGCTTAGAATTATGAAAACTAATCATAATTTGAAAGAAAAACATGATAATAAAAGCTTCTTGTGATTATGTACTGAAAATCACTCAAAAATGTTTACGTGGAAGATAAAATTGGATTCTTTAAATTGAAATGATGCGAAAATGCCTAAGTAGTAACCCAATATATTGAAATATTTTTTATGTTGGTGTTTTATTGTTACTTTACCTATATGTTGTGAAATCACTATTGCTCAATTGTTAATTTAGGTATTATATCGTTTTTTTTATGATTCAAAATATGTAAGTAAGTTTTATTACGTTGATAACATTTAACGGATCTGGTTGAAACAAAATCTAAAACAACGGCCTAGTTTGTATCGAGCCACGCATAAGATAGGATTCCATAGTTACCCATAAAAGCCTTTATAACTCCTAAACTAACAGAGTTATACCATCAGTTATAGTTTTCCTTCAAAGTTCATTACATGGCCTACCATCACGAATTTTTTCAGGTTCTTCACGCCAGCCGCTTAGATTTTAGAGGCGGGGACGCCCTGTTTACGCAAAAACATGCTCTTCAAAGCTAAATATCTCGCAAACAGATACTTAACCCTTTACGGCGCAAGAACGTTTTTTTATTTTATTTTACTGGAAATACATTAAGATTAAGTATATAATAATGGGAAAAATAATGAAAAAAATCTAAATGTGAGGAAAGGTTTTTAATTTTGAAAAATATATGACGATGCAGAAGTGCATCACGGTGTGAAATGTTACAAAAATTAGGAAGTATGGAAAGATTTAAAACAGTTATTATTCTTATTGAAACATAAGGCCACTCCACACTTTTCGCATCCTGTTTGGGCTGTTCCGGTACACCCTGGTAATTTACATCTCAGCCTTTTTTCAGACCATACAGGCCAGTGCCCTAACTGATCCAACCTGACGTCTTTTGGTGGAACATACTGACATGGGCCTTTCTTCTTTTTGTTCTGGATGAGTGCTTCTACGTCGGAAGTGCGCTTCAGCCGGTTTGTTGTTTTATATTTTACTAGGGTCTCTGCAATATCTAATCTAAAATCAGCAGAATTTAGGACCTTGTCAGCACTTTTCGTTTCAACATGAATTTTTTTATATAACAGCCAAGCATTGCACATGGTCATGTCGAGGAAATGGTAAAAGAGTCGCATAAACCAACGTTTGCTGCGTAATTTAATTTTATAATGGCCCATTACGCTGTCCATCAGGTCTACGCCACCCATGTGACGATTGTATTCTGCCACTATAAACGGTCGTTCCACAGAAATGTATGCTTTTTGTGACTTATCAAATCTCCTTACGACAGATGTGGGGTTTTTGCCAGCAAAGTTGGATAGTAGATGAACAATTTTACTGTCTCTCCACGCCACGAGTGATACACATTTGTTCGTCAACCGACAAATATTGTTCTAAAGGCACTGTTGCATAGTTACGGTTCAGTTTCTCGATCAGTGGCCTGATTTCATATAATCGATCAGAATTTGGCTGACCATATGGTATCATTGTAGAATTATCATTGAAATGTAGTACTTGTCTTAGAAACTCGAAACGTTTTAGCGTCATGGTCTCACGTATGAGAGGATAGCCATATTTTTCTGACCAGTACATGCGAATATTAGGCATATGGATTATGGACATGAAGTAAACCATGCCAATAAATTGTCGTATTTCCTGACTTGTAACATTTGCAGGTTTACTGGCATTTTTTTGCACGCTGTACAGGTTTGTTTCATCTGTTATGAGATTGATAATATCATCAGTGAACAAATAAGAAAATACCTGATAAGGCGTCTGCAATTCAAGTATATCACTTGGTAAGCTGGAAGATCCCCGAAACCTCGTCTGGTCTTCGTTCAGCTCTAAGTTTTTAGTTTTCCAAATGATATTTATTTTTGGTACACGTGTGTTTCTTGATGTGGTGGTGGAGCTGGTACTGAGTACTGGAATAGCCGACGGTGTCTCACATGGTTGAAACATAGTGCTGGTACTGGGTACTGGAATAGCTGACGGTATCTCATTCGTATGAACAATAGTGCTGGTACTGGTCGTAGCATCCGGTGGCAAAGTATCATTGATCTGGTCTTCTGGTTCTGTTACTTCTGGCTCCTCATCAGAGGCTTGAAGTAAATCCTGATCATTCTGCTCCAATATGTATGTAGGATCAGCTACATCATCGTCGTCTGAGTAGTCCAAGCCATCCTCACTGTCTTCCCATAGCTCTAGAATATTTTCCAACTCAATTATTTTTAAACTCCGTGAACTCATATTGCCTACAAAAGAAGGTAAAATTGTTAGGAGCATAGAAATAAAATGTAATAGATTAGCGCAATGATGCATTTCTGCAACAAAACAAAAGCGCTACCTATTTCTGTAAATATGATATAAAACATATGAATTATATCAAATTAGTGAAAATCAATATCTTACCGCCACTCCACAGCAATTGCAGGTAGATATTTGCCGTATTTCTAATAAAAAAACACAAATGAAATCTCGCGCGAACAACACAAACCGGTTTTGACAGGTTTGTCACCTCAACTGGCCAAAAAATGAAAACAACGCCATCTAGCACAAATGTAGTTATCTAATTCGATAGGATGCTTTGATGTAATTATGGATCACGGAGTAAAAGGGTATTTATTCGTTTGTTTGAACGACTGTGCTTGTTCGAAAGGTATGATGCATAACTGCAACTGAGCGCCGTAAAGGGTTAAATCGAACATCATACACGAACTATCTAATGATACCTCACACAATGGAGTAGACGCGAGAAAAAAATATCACAGGGTGATAATTTTAATGCCAAAAAAAAAATATTGTAAATTTTATTCCAGCACTTTGTTGGCGTAGCAAATATACATATCCATACAAAGTTTCATGTTTCTAGCACTTATAATTGCTAAATTAATTATGAATCACGATATCGTTCACTCCTTTACTTATTAGATTACCATAGGATAAGAGAAACTAACTATACTTTTTTTTTTTATCCGCGGCCTAAGGCCGCAGCCCCTCTAACGTCCGTTGCCGGGCGTCTCTGGTTACAAGCAGAACGTATTTCCAGTGGCGCCCGGCGGACTTTGACCACCTCTGTGGTCTCTGCGGGGGTTGGGTCGGGATGAGAATCCCGCGTCGTTGGGGTAGGGTTTTATCCGTCGTCAGTGAGTGAATCTGGTTGCATGCTATGGGGCAAAGGCCCCGCAGCACGCAACCCTTCTAGCCTGCTTCTGTAAGGACGACGGGTGGCGATCCCGCCGTCCTCAGGCCCCGATCATGGAGGTCGATGGTCTTGGGCGTAGTAGTGTCTGCGGCGCCCTCGCCGCTGACTACGGAACTCGGCGGGGAGGGTACGCTCCCTCTCCCTCTCGGCCGCCTCCTTCGCGAGCATGACTTGCTCGCAGAAGGACACGGCCGCCATGATCGGGGCCTGAGGACGGTGGGATCGCCACCCGTCGTCCTTACAGAAGCAGGCTAGAAGGGTTGCGTGCTGCGGGGCCTTTGCCCCATAGCACGCAACCAGATTCACTCACTGACGCGGTATAATAGCTACCCCAATGACGCGGGATTCTCATCCCAACCAAACCCCCGCAGAGACCACAGAGGTGGTCCAAGTCCGCCGGGCGCCACTAAATAACAGAAATACGTTCTGCTTGTAACCAGAGATGCCCGGCAACGGACGTTAGAGCGGCCGCGGCCTTGAGCCGTGGAATTAAAAAAAATGTTGGTTATAACGTTTTAAAATGAAACACTTTAAATAACTTAATTTTTATTGCAATTCTAATACGTAATCTTAACGTTATCTCTCTAATTTAATTTAGAAAAATCTTCTATTTCATAAAAGGAAGGATCACGGATTCATTAAATGTGTTGTCTTTCTTAAATTGACAAGTTGCAAATATTTGTTTCGCTTTCTCAAAACTATGTCTGGTGTCATATCGAGCAGGAAAGTGGGGAGATATGATGTGGGAGTTAATATTGGTGGTGTTGGTATTAAATGGTTAATACGACTGCTAAACCCATAATGAATACCGGGAATGAGGAATTGGGTTTTATTGAACAGTGGGTGTTCCTTTAAACTTGGCTCAACTTCTGGTTTAAATATATCGATGACGTCATCGTACACATCATTGTTAATAACATCTTCGATCATTCTTTTATGATTTTTTGTATTTCCTTCTCGCATTACTTTTTTGCCACCAGTAATGCGAAGATAGTCCTTAAACTCCCGTTTGAATGCAGCAGGATATTTAAAAGGCTTTATAGTGAAAATCAAAAACTTTCTCTCTTTACGACCATTTGAGACGATATCATATTTTGTAGAACGCTAGAAATTGAAATATGTTAGAGCGCTTTTCCTGTCAACGTTTTTCTACCAGCGTGTGGATCTCGTCCGCAATGCGTGTCGATGTCAATGTCAAATTACATACAATAATGAAATGCGTTTCATGTCGCACGGCAACGGGGCTAGTCGCGAACTGATTTGACGTTGACATCGCACGCAGCGGGCGAGATCCGCACGCTGGTGAAAAAACGCATGACAGGAAAAGTGCCCCAAGTGTATCTTTTATGTATACCTACTTTTATACTAATATTATAAATAGTAAAGATTTGATTATTTGTTTGAATTGAATAGGCTTCAAACTACTGAACCGATTTTGAAAATTCTTTCACTAATATGCAGCTACATAATCCCCGAGTTACGGGATCTAGATAATTGAAAAGATTAATTTATGATAATTGATAAAATAATTGAATGGCATCAAAGCCCTCTAGCTGAGTCTAAACGTAATTACAACATTACGCACAGCCTACCTAACCTACAGTGGTTAGTTCCTCAACTACCGGTAGATGGCGCTCTGGCGACACTTTATGTGACATCTGTCGCGATATTAACACAATCTGATAACAAAAATAGATGTCTACTGGTGTCTTGGTCTTTTGTGAGTTTTTTGTGATTAAGATTAAGATTGAAGAATTATCTTATCAATATAATTGCATTATAATAATGCATACTTCTAAATGTAAGTAAATACACATTGACATAAAACAAACTACCGTACTCATCACGAACAATTTCGTTCTGGATGGGATGGGAAGTTCTCACATTCCAGTAGACAGCTTTTAAACGGTGTCAGTAACCACTGGGCCACATAGGTTGTCATCAATCTGTCAAGTCTGAAATCCATCATGTCATTCAATCTGGGTAATCATAACTTTCATAAACGTAACCCAAACGTTTGACTCTTTTCGTCTCAATTTCTAGTACCTTTACATCTTTGGCCTCACACTTAGTTAAAAGTTCATAGTTAATAACCTATCTTACCTCTGCTATGATGCTTTCAATCCATGAAACATAATGTGCGAGCCAAGTGAAAACTGTTGGGGAATTGGGCTTGCCACAGATCGGAGAGCCAAAACTGATAACTCCTACTAACAAACTACCCACTACGGCTGGTCCTCCTACGTCTCTCTAAAAACGAATCAAATACACATAGACATACATAATATCGTCATGCCTAAATTCCTGAAGCGGTAGGCAGACCAGTTATTTGTTCCCACAAGCAAGGCAAGGGCAAGCTTATTACCGGTTTTGAGCAGAAAATCCATAACCACTCTGTAATTCAAGCCAAAATTCTAACAGCCACAAACCACTGCTTTTTATAACAAGAACATACATAGAGCTTTATCCATCTTTTTTAATTTCAATAATGTGATAGCAAAGAAAGGTTGAAATTATATCGTAGGATATTTTTCAAAGAAATCTTATATTGATTTAAAGAACGATGGTAGGTATTTATTTAGATTCAATATAACACCTAATAGAAATACATTTTGAATGTTAATAGCGTTAGAAATAGAAGTAGGTCCAAGAAAAGATGGATGGAATACGTGACAGAGGATATGACAAGGAAGTGAGTGACTGAAGAGATGACGTCTAAACACTGCAACATCTATATTTCTGCTCCACACATCCCTGGTGTGGAAAAAAATACATGTTAAGAACAGGAAGTATGAATGTTGATAAGTAGTAGATAGGTACATACAAGTTAGAAAGGAGTTTGAGTGTACTAACGCTGCATGCACCGGTCCTTTCTGATTTGAAACCAGCACAAAAGTGGTCTTCTGTTACATGATCCCTGGCAAAGAAAACAAATTTGTCCAAATCTCTGACGAGGTTGACTGAAGCATTCAGAGAAGAACTGAACGCAAGAAGAACAAATATGTATATATTATGTTTATGTATAAACTAGCGCATCCCCGCGACTGGATTTGCTTTCAAAAAAGAACAGTTCCGTTTTTGCAGCAACACTGCTCTTTCGGTACTATTGGTCGTAGCGTGATCTTACATAGCCTTTATCTTGACTGACCAAGATAAATTTAGGCCATCTAGTATGCATCAGCTGGTGCTGCATTTTGTATAATACTATCGACGACCCTCTATGACTTCAGTATTAAGTATTTACAACACCAAAAATTTTCAACGCACAAATCTCATAAAAATAAGCTATACCATTCAGTTGAGAAGTAGGTATATCTTATTATCCTGCCCTGGGCCTTTACTTCATTCTCTTACACAGAGATTACAGAGACGATCAATTATAATTATAATGGCAGCTTCAGTGAAACACATACTCACTTTGAGTAGATCGTCTGACATTTTCTGAAGTCATAAAGCATGAGGTCAGCATAATTGAGCTTGTAGTGCTGGTTTACTATCTGATTTGGCTGTAACGTACAATTTTGTTATTATTTGTAGCACAATTCTGGTTTTGCTATTTTTACCTACTTTTCTCACCACTTATTCTGGTAATATTTGAATATGAAATCTAAATATCTTATTTATCTATATCGCGCTCGTGTTAGTAAACTATGAATTTAAAATTTGACCGCAACCCAATTATTGCACATCCAATTTGATACGATTGAAATAGAAGACTTCCTAATGGACTTTGGTTTAAGACCCCTTATATACCTACCTACATACAATTACGTCAATGGTAAAGTTCATTTTACATTTCTGGAAGCCAACAAAGAGCCTTTGCGAAAGTTAGTTAACCACTTTTATACCTTTGCTTCGAAAAAATATTAAAAGCCGTGACTTCCACCAAGCTTCTGAACCTTAATATTGTCCCAGGAGCAATAAAAGTTGAAGTTCCAATTACATATACAAATTAACGACGTTTAACTACAGAATATCACAATGAAATATACAAACATACACATACATTATATGAAAAACATTAACCTCTTTCACCAGTCGGTTGACATACCAAATAACTTACCTGCCTCGCTCCCCATCCAAGTATCCTCACTTTAACGTTATTTGACCGTATATTGACATCAGATCGATCTAACAAGATCCTGCTGATCCTGTTACGTGCATGCAACTTGATTCTGTTCAAAAGGCGTACGACAGCCAAGTTGTGGTGTAGATTTATTGGGTTATATTTCGGGTTGAAATATATTTGTAATACAGGCACTAGCTGGCCTCCCCAGGACGTGTAGTCGCTGCCAAGTCTAACATCGGTATTTGCTGGACGTTCCACGTAGTGGTGGCTGTTGTAATGCCTAAAAATATAAACTACTCGCTGCGGTCGCTGCCGTGGTACTGCGCTGCAGCATGCAATTGAGCGAAGCGACTATTTCTATTAAGGCATTTATCAATAAAGCAGGTTTTGTTCGATCCCGAATTTTGATTTAGGACCCTCAAAAAAAGTTATTGACATATTTTTGGTCAATAACTTTTTTTTCATTCGGTCTCGAACAAAACCTGCTCCTGAGAATGCTTGATTTTTGAGTGAAAAAATCATGAAAATCGGTTGTTGACATATTTTTGGTCAATAACTTTTTTTGAGGGTCCTAAATCAAAATTCGGTCTCGAACAAAATCTGCTCCTGAAAATGCTTGATTTTTGAGTGAAAAAATCATGAAAATCGGTTGGGAAGTTGTCGAGAAACAATTGTACATCGAGTTGCATTAGAGTCACCTGATAAGGAGCTCAGCTTGCTACGCTCGCTTCGCTCAATAAAATTTGTAAAAAGTCCACCAGTTACCGGTATTTTTACACAAACATTATTCCTACACTGATATTTTTATTAATATTTGGGTTCCTAAAGTGACGCCGCCCGCCTGATGTAAAGCCAAGGTGACGTTCATAGCACACGGTGCAATCGAAAGCGGCCCTCAAGCGACCCAGTGATGTGTCTTTTAACGCTCCGCTTAAACCCGAGGTTGTAAGAAAAAGAAAATATATATATATGCGCAATATCTTACACTTGCAGACATGACGCAGCCGTGATCACCAGGCGTCTACTGACGACACTGCCGCCGCACACAAACTCTCCAGCCACGTGGATACTGACCACAAACGGATATAATATCATATCTGTATTCTCTCCTCCAAATATTCTTCTGTTAACTAGTTTTGGGACACTTAGTGCCGAACCCTCTGTAAAAATATCGTTAATGGACCTGGAACTGTTAGTATAATTGCAAGGAAATCATTAAGATCTAAACCGTTTGCAACAGTACACTGTAGCTGTTATTTGCGTACAATTCCTAAAAGATGTAGTGCTTGTTAACGTTTGTGTTTACATGATTGGGGTTCCGAACAGAGTGTAGGTAATTATTTGACAAATAAAATAGTTTACGGTTCCCTTTGTAATGATGACCCCGATGAACCTCCAATTACCCGGCTTTTTTTTCGATGTAGGTCTATCAAAAGTCACTTACCCCACACTCTAAGATTCCTTCGACCAGATTCCTCCCATTCAGACGAGCTAACAGTTTCATTCTTACTAATATAATTATCTAAATTTAGGTTATTTATTTTTCTTACAAATCCTCTAACAAATTGGTTAAACTCTTGCCTATTTTCAAATTCTGGTGCGTAAGAGTTGTTTGATGATCTATGTCGATTACGTTTTAATTTCTTATTTTTTTTTTTATATGTATTAAGATCGTTTCCATTTAATATTATTATTAAATCTTTAAATCGTGTCTGATCGATTGGTTTATGATCAATGTCCATAGCGCTTACATTTCGCAAAACATCATATAACTCGAATTTTTTTTCAGCAATATCGTTTAAATCTTTGTGCATCGTTAATAAAGCTTTTATTTTTTGTTCCTTCGCAAAGGTTTCTGATAAATTTAACGACTGAAATATTTCGTTTATTATTTTTTGTGTTGTTTGACTCAAATCTCTGAACAAACTGTTGCTGGGTTTTAATATAATTGTCAGATTTGAATTGTGCCGAGCTTGTTGAGAAGGATAGCACTGAATTTTAAGAACTACAGTTATTAAAAATATGAGAAGACTAAAGGTAAACATTGTATTATTTGGTAATTTACAATATTTTTATAGAAAATGTACAAAACTACAGGTAGTATAATAAAGAAAAATCAAACATAAAATGATTGTTTCAATTTATGAAATTTTACTTTATTCAATTTATTTTTATTGCTTTACATAGTGTATCAGAGTTTGTATTTGTTTTGCCCTGTATAATTATACATTTTCATAATATATTAAGTCCCGTTTAAATGTCAGTTACTGGTTTGTGCAGTCATAAGAACTGACCGACTGCAATCGGGCTGCATGGTTGTTTTGCAGCCACCTGTCTAAAGATTTTAGATAGAATATTGGTCAATAAACAGAATACGAGTAACAGCAAATAGAGGGTTTCGAAAGACCTACAGTCAACATCAACACAAGCGGACCCCCCCAGCTTTATTCGTGTAGAATCCTAACTGCACAAATATCCTATCATCTTTCTTGTTAGATATACGGTGAGTATACGGAAAGTAGGCTCTCGAAACACAAGGAGGCGCTGGAACAAGACCACAGGCCTGCGTTTCGTGAAATCGATGCTCAGCGGTCCCAACTCCGCCAGGATCTAATGGTGACATGGAAGGTGCGGTTTGAGCAACGAAGGTGAGAAAACACCATCGAGGCGGTGAGACCGATCATGGAGAAGTGGCTGCGTAGGCGACATGGTGACCTCACAAAACGTGCATCACAGATGAGTACCGGGCACGGTTGCTTCGGCAATTATCTGTTATGCATAAATCGTGAGGCCATGCCTGAGAGTCATACTGCGAGACTTCCGGCGAAGACACGGCACTCTACATTTTAGTGGAATACTCAGCGTGGGTTAGTCAGCGACGCGAGCTCGTTGTGGGTCGGGCGTAGATATGCCCTCACTGGAGACCATGTTCGAACCATGGTCTCCAGTGGGAGTCAGTGGACCGTGACCGAATCCTTCTGCGAGCAGGTCAAGCTCGCGAAGTAGGCGGCCGAGTTTGAGAGGGAGCGTACCATCCCCGTTGTCTTCAAAACCTGCAGGACCATCGACCTCCATGATCGGAGCCTGAGGATGGCGGGCCAATTGTGTGGCCGCAGCCTTGGCAATTTCTCATTCTTAGGAACCATGTCATCGATTTGAGTAAAAATAAAAAGTGCAGTCGTACATACGTTTTTTTTTTCTTTTAATATATTTAGGTCGACACATTGACACCACCAGCCTGATGGTAAGCTGAGGCGACGTCTGGCAATTGAGGGCGACTCTCACAGTACACAGGAATACTATAGAGAGTGGTCGTCTCAACTTGACGACCCAGTAATGTGCCTCTTCACGCTTCGCTTAAAGAACCCAGGGTTATCTGTTGGAGGAAACACTTGCGCAGGCAGGGCGTTCCAAGCCACCATCGTTCGGCAGAGAAACGAACGTTTAAAACGCTCGGTTCTCGCGAAGACTGTTTCCACGGTATGAGAGTGACATCTCTGCCCGGTACGCGTTGTTCGGGATCGGAAGGGAGAGGGTGGGATCAGGTT
Organism: Nudaria mundana; assembly: GCA_963556515.1. Lineage (NCBI taxonomy): Eukaryota > Metazoa > Arthropoda > Insecta > Lepidoptera > Erebidae > Nudaria > Nudaria mundana. Next base: position 15,156,449 of record OY748310.1, on the reverse strand, counting down.
GAAGAGCTCTTCAGAACACTTACCGTGGTAAATACGGTAGAACGCGACCAAGGAAGCAATTGTTCGGCGCTGGGCTAGCGGCTCAAGGCTTCCCGTTACCTCCGGACAGTCTATAATGCGTCGCTGCATAGCATCGAGTGCGTCCAGCAAATACTTCGCGGAGCTGTCCCAGAGGTGAGAGCAGTATTCCACGCAGGGTCTAATCTGCGTTTTGTACAACAGACATCTCTGGTGCGGTGTAAAGAATCGCTTTACCTTGTTCAGTATTCCTAGTTTCCGCGAAGCTAGCCCAATACATCTCTCAATGTATTTTGTGTTATTGAGCTCTCGACGAACGTCTAAGCCAAGGATGTCTAGATTGTCCTTCATTGGTAATATTGCATTCCGAAGAGTGGGTAGGGGAAGGAAAGGGGATTTTTTCGCTGTAAATGCACACGCCTGTGTTTTGTGGGCATTGAACTCGACCAAGTTAGGAGATACTATCGAGGTTTCGGTCGAGATCAGCCACGAGATGTCGTCTCTCCTCCTCTATCACAGATTGCCCCGCCGTCGGACGAACCGAGTAACTCCCATGCAATGTGCTGTCATCTGCATAGCAATGAATGTTCCCGAGGGAAAGCATATCATTGATATGCAGAAGAAAGAGAGTTGGTGACAGTACGGACCCCTGCGGTACCCCGGCATTCACTTGCAAGAAGCGAGAAGCCTGGCCATCGCAGAGGACCCGCACTCGGCGCTCGTTTAAAAAACTGGCAATCTAGCTGCACAGTTGAGGAGGTAGACCATATGCCGGAAGTTTGGAAAGGAGCGAAGCATGCCAGACCCTATCGAAAGCTTTGGCAATGTCCAGGCTACTAGCCAAGGACTCGCCGAACTTTTCCTCACCCCATCCCACCCCATGAATGAATATATTATTGTATTTTGATTAGCAAGGAAGTGTGGACTTTTTCGCAAATAATTTAAAACATTTTTATTTGGCAGATACTACAATTTACTGTTCCATTTTTATTGTTCCCGACAGACGCCCAGTGGTAGGTACAGTGGTCATCTTTCATAATGGTAGATTCCCCGCAATAAGTTACATTATGTAAAAATATCGGACATAAAATCATTCATGTTCGTCAGTATGTTGCTATCAACAGAAGTCTCGTTTGAAGCTGAAGTTCTTAGTCGTCCTAGCTCCTTCTAAAATAAAAAAGTTTGATAAAAAAACAATTTGATGTATCTAGGATATTCTAATCTTTCAAGAAACGGACAAGCGATATCCCTTTTTCCATGGTGAAAATAGTTGGTCTAAATAATGTTAGTAATTAGAATACCGACGAGCAGGATTGGGAAATTAAAAAAAACATTTAAAAATACACCATAATAACAGATTTTAGAAAACACTACAGAATGGGCAGAGGAGTTTTATAGGACCTCATATCACGAAACATTGATCATCATCAGAAGACCCCCCGTTAAGGTCTCTATACATTGATAGTTATAAAAATAATGTAGTTTGCTTGTTTATTCAAGCATCACCTCATAAACTTTGTGAAATCTAATAAGGGGATAGCGTCCTCTGGTCAGATTATAGTACTTTAGATTTAGAAACCGTAAGGTAAGTAGAAAACTATTTTAGTGAAAATGGTACCCCGGCAATGATTTTTTTAATCCATTTACTGTAATAGCCGACTTTGGTAAATACTGTAGGATAAGATCCACAGTCGCCTGACGAAAAGTTTATGATCCCAACTAGTTCATCATTTATGATTGCTGGTCCACCAATGTCAAGCTGTAACGATAGCAAAAACACAATTAGTTCTATTTATACTTTCGATTGACGGCACTTGGTGTCTGCTACACATATACTTTTCCACTGTTATAATTTTATTTTCACTGATCGGTTTCACCTCACGGCATCATTTATTTATTCTACAATTTAATACACTGGAGTGGGACTAGTACCTAATCAAAGAGAATACAATACTTGCTAGTAATGTAAGTTTTGACATTTAATAATTTTGACAATTTAGCAGTTGACATTTCGTGTAATTTTTTGACTTGTACCTAACAAATATATTTTTTAAAGTCTAAGTAGACATTTTCTTAGGACCTATTCTCCCAGTTTTCGGGGTAAATTTAGAAGTGGTGGTGTTATCATTTAAATTTATTTTCATATACCCCCATAAAATTAATTATGATACTAGTGTTCATATATTTATTTCAGAATATTTACAAGAACTATATACTATATTACTTAAATTTATACAAGGAACATATCGTCGTGGTGAAAGACAACCTGTTTCATTGATCAATTCCGGCTGATTTCTCTCCACTACCTACTACTTAGAATCGCGGTATTTAATTAGCGAATGGGAATTAGCTGTAAAAAGCTCATAATGATTAATGGTAGTCCGTATAATCATAGACATAACTGTTGTATTCATCGTTTTGTCTCACCCACTAATTCACTCGTTCTTTTTTGTACAGTCGGCCCCAAAAGTCGCTGAACACATTCAAACTTTCCAAAACATCTGAAGACTAAAAATATCATGTCATGTCATGCCCGGCGGACATTGGCCACCTGGGTGGTGGTTGGGTGTTACCCCGCATCTTTGGGGTCGGGTTTTATCCCGCGTCGGTGAGTGAAGGCGTACGTGGGGTTAAGCCCCACATAATGCAGCCCTTCTAGCATGATTCAGTAAGGACGGTGGGTTGCTTATCCATCGTCCTCAGGCCCCGATCATGGAGGTCGATGGTCCTGGGCGTAGTCTCGTCTGCGTCGTCCTCGCCGAACACTTCGGAACTCAGCGGGGAGGGTACGGCCCCTTACCCTACCGGCTGCCTCCTTCACAAGCATTACCTACTTGCAGAAGGAAACGGCCGCGTTCCACTGGCTCCCGCTAGAGACCATGGTTCGTAGCATGGTCTCCAGCGAGAGCATATTTACGCCCAGGCCCACAACGAGGTCCCGGCACTGACTCGCCCATGCTGAGCATTCCACCAACGTGTGGAATGCTTTGTCTTCGCCGGAAGCATCGCAGTGTTGACACGCGGGTTTGACCTCACGATGCATGTGAAAAAGATACTCACCGAAGTTTCCGTGCCCAGTGATGATCTGTGTCGCACGATACGTGAGGCCACCGTGCTGCCTCTGCAGCCACTCCTCCGTGATCAGTCTAACCGCCGCGATGGTGGTGGTTCCGCACCTTCCATGTCTCCATGAGATCCTGGCGGAGTTGGGACCGCTGTTCCTCGATTTCTCGAGACGCAGGCCTGTGGTCCCACTCCAGCGAGTGCCTCCTTGTGCCATTGAAACAATGACGCAAGGGCTCTCGCTTCCAGGTCACATGGAGGGGTCGCGGCTAGTTGACATGCAGCCTCTAGGAAGATCGTGCTGTCTGCGTCTCGAGAAATCGAGGCCCAGCGGTCCCAACTCCGCCAGGATCTCATAGAGACATGGAAGGTGCGGAACCACCACCATCGCGGCGGTGAGACCGATCATGGAGGAAAAATAAAAATATAATAAAAAAAAAATAAAATAACGTTTATTATCTTTGAAATTTTTAGAAAATTATTTAGATTCGTCAAAAGTTGGTGTGACTCTACCGAGGGTTCCAAAATGCAACGAGACTGAGAAGAGCCCTCAAGAAACTCAGACATCTAATACAGAGTTATTTAGAAAGGAGCAATTCGTGTTACAACCAGGCAGCCTTGTCATCTAAGAAATCATTAATACTATAATAAGCTTTATGGCACAATTTACTATTTGTTAGTTTTTTAAATTTATTGACAGATAAATTTGCTATTTCGGTTGGCAATGTATTGTACATTCGAATAAAGTTCCCCGCAAAAGAATTACTCACTTTATGAAGCCTAAATTTAGGAACAGCCAGTTTATCCTTATTTCTTAAGTTTAGATTATGATTATCACTATTTTTCAAAAACTTACTTTTGTTCTTGTGGGTATACACTAAAATTTCATAAATATTGAGGAGGAGTGGCTGCAGAGGACGCACGGTGACCTTACGAATCGTGCGACACAGATCATCACCGGGCACGGAAACTTCGGTGAGTATCTGTTTCGCATGTCAACACTGCGAGGCTTCCGACGAAGACACGGCATTCCACACGTTGGTGGAATGATCAGCGTGGGTCAAGTCAGCGTCTCGGGACCTCGTTGTGGGCCTGGGCGTAGATACGCTCTCGCTGGAGACCATACTATGAGCCATGGTCTCTAGCGGGAACCAGTGGAACGCGGCCATTTCCTTTTGCGAGCAGGTAATACTCGTTAAGGATGCGGCCGGTAGGGTGAGGAAGCGTACCCTCCCCGCTGAGTTATGAAGTGTGCGACGAGGTCGCCGCAGACGTGACTACGCCCAGGACCATCGACCTCCATGATCGGGGAATGAGGACGATGGATTAGCAACCCACCGTCCTTACAGAAGCAGGCTAGAAGGGCTGCGAGATGTGGGGCTTCACCCCACACACACCTTCACCCCACACACGCCTTCACTCACCGACGCGGGATAAAACCCAACCTCAAAGATGCGGGGTAACACCCGACCATTACGCAGTAGCCACACAGGTGGCCAAGGTCTGCCGGGCACCAATGGGAATTCTTTCAGTGTCTACCAGAGGCGCTCGGCTCGTAGGTGTGGCCGCAGCCCGAGGCTGCGGATTAAAAAAAAAAGGGTTGTATGATAAAGAAAACACGTGCGCGGGCAGTGAGTTCCAGGCCACACTTGCGGCAAAGAAACAATCATATAATTATAAAAATATGGTACTCACATGGCATGCACCTCCTTTCTTTGATTTATATCCACCACAAAAGTGTATTTCAGTCACATATTTCCTATAACCATCGTATAATTATTATGAACATTAGTTAGTATTTATTAGGCAGAGGTTCAGTAGGTATAACCGTTCCTGAGTGGTAAGTCTTTCACTAAAATTTTCTGCGGTCTAAATGAAAGTCACTTAATGGTACTCTTTACATTTAGAATGATGGGGGACCAATGACATAGAATTTCGATTGTCTTGTAAGTACTTGGTGGAATTGGTGATTTGTATTTGCGCACTACCTAAAGGCGACCTATCAGTTAGTTCCCTACAATTCGTTTGTCAATGTAGGAAGGTTTTTTTTTTGTTAGTCTAATACTTAGGCGATGATAGCAGGAAAAAATTGAGTGATCTATCGACTCTTCGATTTTCGGTCGACGGTCGCGTCGCATACGCAGTGACACTATTTCGTGAGCGAGTAAAAACGCTGACGCGGTTGTGATTTCCGTCGCGGCTTGTCGTCACGTTTAGCGCAATGACCTGAATACCTCTCGTCAGCTTATGCATTATTATGGTAAGTTATAATTTATTAATTATAACTAGCATCAATCATGGATTCCCCAAATAAAATTTATTTGAAAACGGAACTAGAACATACGTTATTATGCTCGATTCAAGGAAGAACAGAATGAGCGTCTAGAACTGCAAAACTTAGTCAACAATCTAAGCAATCAGATTGAGACTTTGCAAAAGGAACTAAAACTGATTAAGGAACAAAAGAGTACCTATCTCTGAGAAGGTGGACACTGCCGTAAAGGGTCCTCGGAAATCAATTCAATATGAGACGGATGAAGAGGACCTTGCCAGGGAGACAGAGTGGGTACGTCAAAAAAACAAGAAAAAAAGAAAGTTAAATATTTCACTCTCCCCACTCTCTCAAGGCGAAACCTCGAAGGATACCCCGGTCAGTACAATTCCCATTGTCAAAAACCACTATCACCCCCACCAATAATTGTCGAAAACGTACAAAACTACCAAAAGTTATACGACTGTTTATTGACAGTCACAAACAAAGAATCGTTCACTCTCAAAATGATGAACGTAACAAATGTCAAAGTAAACGCAGAGGACGACGAATCGTATAGAGCCATTACCAAAATACTGTTACAAAACAACTGTGTTTGGTACTCATACGAAAATAAACTAGATAGACCGATATTTTTTTATTTTTTTTGTTGAGTCAATTGGTTTTTAGTTCAGGAGTGGCGCTTATGGAGTACGCCCTCTCCTGGAACCGTTTGCAAGTTGATTGTTTAAATGTTATGTGCCGTTAAAGTGTTTTAGTTGATTTACGATATAGGTAATGTGGTGGAGGAATGAGTTACGTGTTTCGGTGTTGTTTGTTAATTTAATTAGGAGAAGGGGGTCTTGAGGATCGATATTGTTGTTTTGGCAGATATGTGTAAATGTTAGTCGTGAAAGTGCGAATCTGGGGCATTGATAAATAAGGTCTGCGAGATTGTGTTGGTGCAAGGACAGAGGTCGTTGTCAGTGATGTGAAATCGGAAGAGGTATGATTTGTGGAAGGCATGGTTGGTGAGGAATTGGGTTATTGGAAAGGTGAGTTTGACTTTGGAGAGGAAGTTCGTGAGGTCATGATAGGTAGGAAGGAGTTGCTTGGTGTGCATTGACCCGGCGGAATTTTCGTAGAGTTGTTGTGAGGAGGTGAGAAGGTTTGTTTTGTGTATGTGTTTTATGTATGAAAGAGGTGTGTGAGAGTGGTCTGGTTGTTTGTGCAGGAAAGCCGCAGCTTTAGCCGCCGTGTCAGCTGCCTCGTTGCCAGGGATTCCGGCATGGGCTTTTACCCAGGCGAATTGTATTTGGATGTTTTGGGTTTTGGCAAAGTGCAATTGGCGGAATATGTTGACTGCGAATGTGTTATGGATTGGAAAGTTCGAGGAGAGCAGATTTGGAGTCAGAGAAGATGTAGTAGGAGTATGATTTAATTTTGTTGCTGATTATAAATTGACAGACTTTTTCAATGGCAAGCATTTCTGCTTGGAAAACGGAGCAGGAGGGGTGTAACTTGAATTTTTTAACTGTAGGTGGAATGCGGACTGAAGGCGACGAAGGCTGCTCCTACGACATCGTCATGCCGACTACCGTCGGTAAAGATATTACAGTAGTTATCGGTTTGGAGGTCTATGTATTCCTCTGTAGTGAATATTTCCAGGAAGGTTATGGGTTCCCGGAGGGAGGGGTGAAGAAGAGAGGATGGGAGAGAGGGTTTTTCAACGGGGATGTCAAGAGGAAGGAATGATGAGGCGCCACGGAGTTTAGCAGTTTCAATGTCCGAGTTGCTTTTATTTTTTTCTGGTAGAGGGGTTAATTGTGCAAGTGTTATTGATGTTATTGTGCTGTTGGTTCGGAAGCCGTGAATTATCTTTATGGCAAATAGCCTTTGGAAAGAGAGTAGTTGTTTGACTACAACTTTGTATTCCAGGGCACTGGACCAGACTGATGAAGCGTAAGATATGATGGGGGTGATGACTTGGTCGTAAATTATTCGGATATTATCGGAGTGGATGCCCCAAGTGGGTCTAGTGTAAATAAGGAGCTTGTAGAATATTTGTTTGGCTTTTTCAATTATGTGGTTAGCGTGTTTTATGAATTTCAATTTGTCGTCTATTATGACTCCTAAGTATTTGAGTTCTTTTGTAAATTTTAGCTTTGTGTTGTTCATATGTATGTTTAATTTAGTAGATTTATTGGTGAAGCCTATGATGGTCGTTTTCTCTGGGCCGAAGTGAAGTTTGACATTTTTCCCCCATTCATTAATATGGTGCAGTGCCAGATTAGTTGTATTTTCTAAAGTGGTGAGATCGGTCGAATGTGTTGTCAGAAGGACATCGTCAGCAAATGCTTGTATATGACAGTTATCTGGAAGGGGGAGGTCGAGGAGCTCGTCCATGATAAGGTTCCACATAGTGAGACCACAGACGGAGCCCTGGATGCAGCCGCGAGTCATGTTTTTGGTGGTTTCGATGTCAGAGAAGGTAAGTCCCACTGTTCTATTAGTTATGTAGCTAATCAGAATGTTATATAAGTTGCTGGGGCAATTGTAATGACGCAGTCTAATAAATATAGCAGGCCACCAAGCATTATCAAAGGCTGCCTTTATGTCCAGTGATATAGTAATTACGTGTTCACCGTGTGATTTATATGATTTAATGGCATGGACAGCGTTTGAAATGGCCTGGGAGGTGGAGACTTGCTGTTTAAATCCAAATTGTTTATTATTATTGAGGTTGTTGATGTTAAGGTGATAAGTGAGGCGATCGATTATTAGCCTTTCTAGCAGTTTGCCAAAAACATTAATGAGGCCAATGGGACGGAATGAGGATAAGTTAGTATAATTAGTTTTGTTAGGTTTCGGAATGATTTTAACGACAGCATGCTTCCATGGCAAGGGGAAGTAGGTTAGTTCAAGGCATCTATTGTATATTTTAGTTAGATAATCGGGAAATTGATTGGCGAACTGTAGGCAAATATCTGCGGTTAAGTGGTCAACGCCAGGTGCCTTTTTGTGGCTCATATGATTTAGGCCATTCAGAATTTCGGTTGTGGTAAATGGAGGTTCAGATGGAGTGAGAAGAGGTTGGTTCATTGAGGATCTAATCGATTGCTGTGAAGGGGTAAAGTCGATGGTGTCATCAGGGAAGAAGTTATCCATTAGGGCATTAGCAGTTTCCAAGGCGTCGGTGGAATAGGTGCCGTCGTTAAGAAGAAGGGTGGATGGTGGTTGTGTTAGTGGTTTTGTTTTAATGATTCGGTTGGTGACTGACCAGACGTTTTCTTTTACTTGTTGGTTGCAAAATTCCTTGAAATGTTGGGTGGATGTGGCGCAGAAGGCTTCGGAGTAAGCTTTTCTAGCAATTTGTCTCTCAGCAATAACCTCGTTGAGAGGGAGACCGCGTCGTTTGTATGAGAGTTTGTGGTGTGTCCGGAGTGCGTTGGCTTTAAGCTCTTGCAAGTGGTCATTCCAGAAAGGGGATTTTTTCGGCGCGCCGCGAGTTCGAGGTAGAATACTATCGCAGGCGTGTTGAATGACTTTTGTGACATCATCTACAAGGGTGTCAAGATCTTGTGTGTTAAATTCGTTGATACGTTCGATGGAAGGCAGTCTCTCGCGGATCGCATCAGTGAACCTATCAATAATTCTATCCCATGATACAGTTGTCGTGTTATATTTGTATGTAGATAGCTTTTTGGTTTTAGTGAAGCGTGTGCTAGTAAATGAGACATAAAAGGTGATGGAATTATGGTCTGAACTAGGAATTAAGTTGAGGTCAACCATCCAATTGGTGATGCTGATGGATGAGCGGTTGCTTGCTAGTGTGAGATCAATAATTGATTCACGTGGTTGATTGTGGGTTACGGTCTGAAATGTGGGTGTGTTTCCTTCGTTATTGATAATTAAATTGTTGTTGGTGACAAAATCTATCTATCTAATCTAATCTAATCTATCGATTAAGTCTCCTCTGTCGTTGCATCTATTTGAGCCCCACCAGTGGTGCCATCCATTAAAATCACCGCATATAAGGAAAGTGGAGTTGCGATTGTGGTTTATGAAGTCCTCAAGGGTATTGAGGGTGTTGTAGGGATCAATGCGGGGTTCGATATACACGGAAACAAGATGAATTTGGTGATTTGTAAGACTATCTTTACACTGTACAATACATATATTCGAGTTGGAGTGACTGGTGATGCCTAGTGTGGAGGAAATGTTTTTGCGGATGGCTATGGATGCACGGGTGGGACGAGCGGTGGGAAATTGATAGAGCGTATACATCTGGTTATCGAGTTTCATTCGCTCGTTTGTTCCTGTGTAGGGTTCCGTAATGAAAGCAAAGTCAGGTTTGTTATTGTCAAGGTAGACGCAAAGTTCATGTAAAGCATTTCTGCTTTTGCCAAGGTTAATTTGAATGGCGTTGGGTTTTATGACTGATGGTGAGTTAAACAGGGTGTTGGGTGTATTATTGAGTGTACTACTATTATGGTCCATAATCGGTCCTGGAACGAGTGCGTGCAGCCATAAAGATTTTCCTTAGACAGGTATTTGAAGTTGCGCTGTGGTCTAATTTATCATTACCCTTGTTGCCTTTTTCTTGATGAACTTTGCAGTTGAAACATGTGGATTTTGTAGAGTCGTTCTTGTTTGGGCAGTCCTTGTACTCGTGACCAGAGTCAGAGCAATGGGAGCAGTTAATTTCCTCAGAAGTGCAGTGGTTACGAGTGTGTCCGAATTTCAGGCATTTAAAGCATTGTAAAAGAGGAGTGAACTCTTCTACATGAACTCGTTAGTGGTCCACATTGAGTTTCTGTAGGTTGACGATGGTGCGCCATTGAGAGATAGATATTAGGGTGATAGTTAAAAATCTACACTCGACCTGTCTACCAAATAGAATAGTCGAAGACCTAAGAAGGGTCAGGGTTACAAAATACTAGAGGCTGTTAACAAATTAAGTAGGAGGAAAAAAGAAACCTTAACATGTTTATGCTCTCCTTTGACAAAGAGGAAAATATAGACAAGATATACCGTATCAAGTCCATACTAGGTTTTCAGGTTTATGTTCAGCCGTTGAAAACATCAAAGTTAATCCCACAATGCAAGAGACGCCAAGCCTACGGCCACACGCAAAAGTATTGCGCCAAGGAACCAAGATATGTGAAATGCACTGGTAAGCACTTCACTAAAGGATGCGCAAAGCCAGCGGAAGCAAAGCCTAAGTGCGTTCACTGTGGTCAACCTCACCCTGCTAATTACAGAGAGTGTTTGGTTGCAAAACATTTTCAACTCCTCAAAAAGTAAAAACCAGAGAAAAAAGGCTAATCCTACAATACCCCAGTTATCTGGTACTTCAAAAAACACCAAGCCACGCATCGCTTGACTAGTTACTAGTAACGTGTCATTCGCTAATGTAACCAAACAAGGCCAACCAAGAGCTGTATCTCAACAGTATTCAGAGAAAGAAAATTCAACAGATGATAATATTTCCAAGATTTTGAGCATTTTGACCACGTTTGAAAAGAGGTTGAAAAACTTAGAGTCCAATAACACCAGACAGTTGTCAATTTCAAACCCATAATGAAGAATACATTAAAAATTATGGCGTGGAATGCAAACGGACTCCTACAGCATCGAAACGAGTTGCAGGCTGTTCTAATAACCGAACAAATTGATGTGTGCCTTATATCAGAGTCGCATTTTACAAAAGAATCTCACATTCAGATAGACGGTTATACCACATACCATGCTATTCACGCCTCCAATAATGCTAGAGGTGGTAGTAGTGTTGTTATTAAAGAAAACATCCAACATAACTTGGAATTTAAATGTGAAGAAGACTATGCTCAAATAGTAGGTGTTGATATCAAAACTAAATACTATAATATAGCTATAGCTTCTATATACTGTCCACCAAGGCATGCCTTAAAAGTCGACCAGTATCGAAGAATTCTTAAAACATTCAGAAATAAATTTATATTAGGAGGTGATTTTAACGCAAAGAATACTCACTGGGGTTCTAGGCTAACTTCTACCAAAGGAAGGGAACTACTTTGTGCAGTTAAAGAAGCCAGTGTACAGTAATATCAACGGGAAAGCCAACCTACTGGCCCACAGACGTTTCTAAAATACCAGATCTGATCGATTTTTTTTATCTATAAACATTTATCTTGTTCATGTATTAACATAGTAGAGGGTAATGATATGAACTCGGACCACTCACTTATTATACTAACCCTTAGTGAGAATATTCTTAAAAAAGAAAGTGATCCAAGGCTAACTAACCAAAACACTGATTGGGAAAGCTTCCAAATAGATTTAAACAACATCACTGACCTTAAAGTGCCACTCAAAAATAAACAGCAGTGAAGTAACGAATTAACAAAATTTATTAACGATATCGACGAATCGGACTCGGCTGGGCAGCGTTCGGGAAGCTACGAGATGTCTTCTCGTCCGACATACCTCAGTGCCTGAAGACGAAAGTCTTTAACCAGTGTGTTACCCGTGATGACTTACGGATCTGAAACGTGGTCCCTCACTATAGGTCTCCTAAACAAGCTCAAAGTCGCTCAACGAGCTATGGAGAGGGCTATGCTCGGTATTTCCCTACGTGATCGCGTCAGAAATGATGATATCCGTAGGAGAACAAAAGTAACCAACGTAGCCCAGCGGATTAGCTCGTTGAAGTGGCAGTGGGCGGGACACATAGCGCGCAGAACAGATGGCCGATGGAGCAAAAAAGTTCTGGAATGGCGACCGCGTACGGGCAAACGTAGTGTAGGACGCCCAACGGCCAGGTGGAAGGACGACCTCATCAAGGTCGTCGGGAAGCGCTGGATGCGGGCTGCTTTAGATTGGTCATTCTGGAAGTCTATGGGAGAGGCCTATGTTCAGCAGTGGACTATGTGTGGCTGATATGATGATTAACGATATCCAACTAAGTGCCTGGAGAAATACACCCAAACTAAAGTTAAGTACAGCTAGTTACAGTTATCCAGTGGAAATAACAGATCTCATTGCAAAAAGCGAGCACAGAGACATAAGTAGCAATGTTCGCGATATCCGCCAGATAAAACAATTTTAAACAATCTCACAAAACGTCTGAGTAGAGCTATTCAGAACTTCCACGACGATAACGCAAATAACTACCTCAGTTTGTTAACAAATAACAGCACAGCAGAGTATTCATTACGGAAAGCCAATAAAAAGTCAAACAAACCCATTTTACATGCATCGCCCATTAAAAAAGAAGATGGAAGGGGGACTGTGAATAATGAGTAAAAAACCTCTAGGTTTGCAGAACATTTAGAGAATATCTTTCAAACAGTAGGAGACAAAGAACTGGAAGACAAAGGCAGTGACGACTCATGCGATGACCATCACATAAAACTGCTTGCTTCACCAAAAGAAGTTTATAACATAATAAAGACATTGTCTAATAAGAAAACACCTGGAAAATATCTTATAACTGGTGACATCCTAAAACATCTCCCACGAAGAGCATTAGTTAAATTAACAACTCTTATCAACGCTACCATACGGATTAAACACGTCTCAAGTCTATGGAAAGCTGCAGAAGTGATCATGATTCCCAAACCAGGAAAGCCGCCTATTGAAGTATCTATCTATAGTATCATTTAGACCTATTTCACTTCTGCCAATTTTGTCAAAATTATTTGAAAAAATGTGATAGAAAAAGCTCTAGAAGAGAAGAAAGTCTATACCACAGTATTTCTGGATGTTGCTCAAGCTTTTGATAAGGTATGGCACAAAGACCTCATATACAAATTAAGACAAATGCTTCCTAAGCATTTTGTAGATATTTTAGAATCATATTTAACAGAAAGGACATTTAGAGTAAGGCATGAGGATGCATATTCGGAACTGAAGTGTATTCAAGCCGGTGTGCCACAAGGCAGTGTCCTTGAACCTATATTGTATCTCCTTTATACAAATGACATCCCTGAATAAAAAAATAACACCATCGCCACTTTCGCTAATGACACGGCTGTTATGGCTGTGGAAGACACTCGTAAAGAAGCAGTCCATAGGGTGCAGTTGGCTGTTAACACCATTGTCGATTGGACAAAAAGTGGCGAATCAGACTAAATGAGTCTAAATCGACCCACATAGATTTTACAAATCAGCAATCGGATACTGAAACTGTATATATAAATGGTCAAATAGTACCACACGAAAATACAACAAAATAACTCGGCATGACGTTAGATGCAAAGCTCCGCTGGAAGGCTCATGTAAAAAAGAAACGTCAAGAACGAGAACATCGCTATAAAAAACTGTACTGGCTCCTTGGCAAAAAGTCTAAACTGTCAGTGCAGAACAAAGTACTTCTTTATAAACAGGTACTAATGCCAGTATGGACATACGGTATACAGTTGTGGGGTTGTACCAAACAGACCAATATGCAGATCATACAAAGGTTTCAGGACAAAGTACTCCGGGGTATCTATGGTGCTACTTAGTATGTGAGAAATGAGGACGTCCACCGTGATCTAGGTGTGGAACTCGTCGTGAAGGTTATACAAAAGTACGCAGAAGCTCATCAAAATAGACTTATTCACCATGTGAATGTCGAGGCCATACTGCTCCTCGATACCACGGACATAGTGAGAAGACTGAGAAGGACTAAACCTTACGAGTTAGTGTAGTGTAATAGTGCAGTGAGTGCTATACTTTAAGACAACATGAACATAGTGGCATTATTCATTCATATAGAGATAATAAGAAAAGTGCCAATGGACACATTCTTACATTTTAATTATTAAGCAATTTAAGTTAGATACAAATTACTTATTAGTCTTAAGGCTAGATTGTAATTATAGTTATGAAATTCCTTCCTCGCTCGCCTACTGTTGAAGTTAGACGTGTTATTATTTCGTTCCAGTAATATGCATTTAGTATAAAATAAGGTGTAAAATCGTTTGATTAAATATCTACCTACATATATTTTTCATTGTTCGGAACTAAGTGGTTTATAGTCAAAGCAAAGTCAAAAATATCAGATAAAATGCAGAGTACACCAAAATCCCGACAAACGGCTAAGATGTTATCAAATCCGGATCCCCCTGGAAACTTACAAGATCAAGACGTGGTTCGAAATCTTAATCTAAGAAAACTCAAAAGTCGCGATGAAGGTGAACTCTCACTTCTAAAACAAGATCTTATGCAGTCGTTTAAAGAAGTGATGAACACAGAGATAGCCGAAATAAAAATTCAAAATAGCCAGATACTGGAGTCAAATTCTCAGATTATTAAACTACTTGAGATTAGTGCAGCCAATTATAAAGAGATTCAGAATAGAGTACAAACATTCGAAATTAAACAACAGGAAGCTAATCATCGTATTGATGAATTGGAAATACAGTTGAATAATTTACAGAAAATACATCTTAAAAACACAGTAGAAATAAGAAATATTCCAAGACAGGAAAATGAGAATCTATGTGAAATTATTAAGGTGGTGCACAGATTTCTTGGGCTAGACGCTGTCAGTGCGTCAACAAATATTTTCAGAAGGGGAAAAAATGCTGGACCAATTGTAATTGAGTATCAAAATAGCGTTGATAAGGATAATATACTAAAAGCTGTAAAAAAGTATAACTCTGAGAACAAAGAGCAAACTTTGACTACAGAAAGCCTAGGAATTGGTGGTGCTAGTTCACGGGTGTTTATTTCAGAGTCTCTTACGCCTATCGCAAAGAAAATTTTGGCATCCTGTCGTGAATTAACCAAAACTGGCCTATATAAGTATTGCTGGGTGTCGAAAGGCAACATTCTTCTGAGAAAAGAAGAAGGACATCGTGCCATAGTCATCAAATCTCTAAAGCAAATCGACCAATTACTGACAGATTGACTATATGCTGGTAACTATGAATTGCTTGGGTCACTTTTATTTGTTTGTTCACTCTATTACTTTAGTATAAGTCATTTGTTTTTACTATTCTATATTGGAATTATTCCCAAAATTAAACAGCACATTATAAACTACACTGCTATAAACATTTTGAAACTTTATTTTACGTGTCTCAACTTTCTGTTATGTTCAATAGTATTTAGAGATTTATCAAGTCACGGCGTATACAAGATGTCTGCCAGGAGGCGACAACATTCTGTTGGTTATATATCTGTTATTATGTTGCATCCAAACTTCAACGGCTCTCATTCTCGACCAATTTCGTTTCTATGTTATTCTTATTGCTGTAACAATTACTATGTGTAGTAATCTGAATGATGTTTTCACTGAAGTTGACAATTTTGTCAGCGTCAGTGATAATTTTTTGGTCGGGAATCCGGAGTCTATATCACAACACAGACTAGACACTGAATCTTCTCTTAAAATCATGGTACAGAATATTAGAAGCATAAATAAAAATTTTGAGGACTTTAGTACTTTCATTACAAGAAGTGCCCTAGATATTGACATCGTTATCTTCACGGAATGCTGGCTGCCACATGTTGATATAGTACCATTCATGGCAGGGTATAATGTGTTCCAAACTAGCAGACATATTAATCAGAATAGCGGAGTGGTAGTGTATGTTAAAAATACATTGATTAATGTATGGATGTAAATGGACGCAGATGCCTTGGTATTAAGAATCAATGATACGCACGCATTTGTCTGTGTGTACAGATCGCCTTCATTTAATTCCATCTCAAATTTTCTAGGGTCCATGGATGAACTTTTGAGGGGTCTGAGCTGGGTTCCAAATATTTACCTAACTGGTGATCTTAATATAGACATTGGTGTCGATAACAGAGACTTGAGATCAGATGATTATTTGGACTTACTGGTAACCCATTGTCTACTGCCTGGTCATTTGTTTCCCACTCGATTGGAAAAGTGCTACGATCATTGTTTTGTTAAGTCCAACTTGAGAATATTAACAGTTGTATGTGAGTCTTCTGTTACTGACCATAGAAATATTTACTTCAGCATAGCTTTTACGCCACCTCGTAGAAATATTTACCAAAAGAGAATTGGGAAATATTTTAATCACAGTAAAGCCTATAACTTACTAAATGAAACAAATTGGGATCACTTGAAACAAATTGAGGATCCCAATAAATGTACCAATTTTTTTACTGAAACCTTATCGGAAATTATTAAGCAAAGTACTAGCTCTGTCACACTATCTAATAGAAAGCAGATACGACAACCTTGGTTAACACCTGGACTGTTGCGGTGTATGCGTTTTAGAGATGTCTTGCATAAAAGACATATGAAATCCCCTGATGACTCAATACTTAAAATAACCTATAGGCGTTACAGAAACCACTGTAATAATATCCTCCATAAACTAAAAAATGACTATTATAAACGAGAATTAGATGGCACCAAGAACGACATAAAGAGGACTTGGAATGTTATAAAACGTGTGTGCAATATAAATGGTTCTGGGGACTCCAAAGTGCAGCACGAACTATTAAAATTGGAGCGAACACCTCAAGAATCGATAAACAAAGTGAACGAATATTTTGTGAATGTTGGTGCGAAACGGTCTGCGGATATTTTGAACAAACAACAAGTAACGGAACAGGATCTGGCAAAAAAATATGTTAACAAACATACATTATTAAACTCCCTTGTATTGGAAGAGACAAATGAGACGACGGAAGTTTTCGAAACTGTCATGTCACTAAAAAATACAAAGTCTACAGGTTGGGATGGCATATCTTCTGTTTTTATGAAACAATTTAGTAATATACTTATCAAACCACTAACCTATGTTGCTAACTTATGTATGTCAACCGGTAGATTCCCTGAAGTACTGAAAGAATCCATTGTTGTGCCGGTGTTTAAAGCGGGAGAAAGAGATAGTCTTGCAAATTATCGCCCAATTTCACTGTTGCCTACTATTGCTAAAATACTAGAAAAGCTCATAAACGTTAGATTAGTAAACTTTCTGGAGAAATATGGTATTCTCTCTGAGAACCAATACGGCTTCAGGAAGAAGAAATCGACTACAGACGCTATTGAAAGCTTGGTAAATGGTGTCACTGGTTATCTTGATGGCAGAAAAAAATGTATGGGAGTCTTCCTAGACTTAGCCAAAGCATTCGACACCGTCTCTGTTCCCATACTGCTTCGCAAGTTGGAATATATAGGCGTAAGGGGCGTTCCGTTGGAGCTCTTTAAGGATTACTTACAAGATCGATCACAAACTGTAAAGATAGGTGATGTCAGCAGTGGTAAGTTGGGGATTAAATATGGTGTACCCCAAGGCTCTGTGCTCGGACCTACGCTATTTCTTGTTTATGTAAACAGTCTTTGTGACATGGAGATTGCAAATGCAAAAGTAGTCACATTTGCTGATGATACAGTCATCTTATTTAAAAATACAACGTGGGATAGTGTTAGATCATCAGCGGAATTGGGTTTCTCAAAAGTAATGAAATGGCTTGATGAAAATTTACTAACTTTAAACTTAAATAAAACTAAATATATGACCTTTAGTATTAAAAATAATACACAGCCTCAGGCTGATTTTAAACTCAAAGCTCACTCGTCTGTATGTTCAAATTATAGAGACTGTTCTTGCTATGTCTTGTCTGCAACTGATAGTATTAGATATCTTGGCGTAGAGATTGACAAAAACCTTAATTGGAAAAAACACATACACAACGTTAGGACTAGAATTCGTAAACTAATACCAATATTTAAAAAGCTCAGAAATCTAAAGGATAATAAAACAAATAAAATGGTTTATCAAGCACTATGTCAGTCAATTCTGACTTATAGTATTTCTACATGGGGTGGAACTAGAAAATCTAGTCTTATAATTTTAGAAAGGGCTCAGAGATGTATTCTGAAGGTGGTCAATTGCAAAGGTTTCCGTTATCCCACAGCTAAACTATATAGTGAGTTTGAGGTGCTCACTGCTCGACAACTTTTTATCAAAACCATAATCTTAAGACAACATTTTCACCAAAGACGTTTAAATATTTCTATAAGAAGATCACATGAGGTCTTTGATGTCCCATCCTGTAAAACTTCTTTTGCTCAATGTTTCTCATATTTTCTGTCGCCGTTTATGTATAATCGAATAAGTAAAATAAAATCAATTAAAGATATGAG
Organism: Nudaria mundana; assembly: GCA_963556515.1. Lineage (NCBI taxonomy): Eukaryota > Metazoa > Arthropoda > Insecta > Lepidoptera > Erebidae > Nudaria > Nudaria mundana. The sequence continues at coordinate 15,138,012 of OY748310.1, read as the reverse complement.
TAGGTCTGTGTGTGGAAGAACGCTGGATGGGCTGTTGAGTGGCTTGGATTATGAACAGACAGAAAAATTATTACAGATATGCCAATAGAATTGAAATTTTCTATAAGTATTGCCCGGTGACTTGATATAATAATATATTAGTTTAGTAAGTACCTACCTATCTATAATTAAACTTTTATTATTAGTTTGTATGTTATTCTTAGTCATGTAAGATTGTCTACATGTTTCCACTGTAATAGTGTAGATTAAAAAGCATTGTGAAGATAAGATACATATGGTAATAGATTAAATGAATATTTAGTATTTCACAAGTAATCTAAACATTGCAGAAGAACTTTCGCAAGTATTTATTTTATTCGTGTGTGGGCGTATTTTCTGAGTATTGAACATATTGTGAACACCATTAACACTATTAATTACTGGAAATATTATTTTCCCCGCGTACTCTGAATGAACTCACTCTATCTACAAATCTTGCATATACTACTTGTTTACTTTAAACTTGTGGTAACAATACAGCTTATATTTGCGTAGCGAGAGAATTACCTAGCCGTAACACAGTCTTTGACTAGCACGGAAGGTAAAGTTTTTGTCATATACCGCCAATATTTAATATGTATTAAGTACTACTTAAAATGTTTGTTAATTATTTTTTATTTTTAGTCAAACTTTGTGCCTAAAGTACAGGAAAAGTGACCTAACAATGTGTACCTTTAAGTTTTGCAAGGATAAAATATGTCTGGGTTAGTGTATAATTCAGTATTATGCTAGTTATGTACCTAATTGTGTGAACCTACCTACTAATATTATTGCTGTTAGGTTCTTTTGCAATTGTGGATTACGATAACACATCCAAAACTAACTTGAGAATGTATGGTTCGCTAACTAGGTACCTACAATGTTAATACAATGTTAATAGAATAAATTAAAAAATTTACATAACGTAAATTTACCTAACGGAATCTTGGCACTCGAATACTATATAGATAATTATTACAAATACCAACTATAAAATAAAAAAGATTGTACATTGTATAATATAGGAAAGACATTATATAACATTTATAATACTAACTTGTCATAGATCTTCTGGCACCGTCGTCGCGAATAAACTGGCAGTTTCGACTTTACTAATTTATCGCTGGGAACTCCGTCGCTCTGAAATGCAGGTCATGTGTGATTTGCATCATGTGGGAGGTCACACCTGCGTGTCATCACTGCTAGGCGGAAGCCTAGGAAGGTGAAGACATGGCATTCCACACGCGTTGGTGGAATGCGTAAATACACAGCATGGTCATGCCATGGTCTCTGACGGGAGCCAGTGGAATTCGGCAGTTTCCTTCTGCGATCAGGTAATGCTCGTGAAGGAGACGGCCGGTAGGGTAAGGGAGCGGTTGGTCCCCACTGAGTTCCGAAGCGTGTGGCGGGGGCGATGCAAAAGTACTACGCGCAGGACCATCGACCTCCATGAACGAGGCCTGAGGACGACGGACTAGCAATCCACTGCCCTTACACAACTCCACAGCCTCACTCCACGCACGTCACTCACCGACGCGGGATAAAACCTGACCCCAAAGATGCGGGGTAAATGCCGACCAGTGGCCACACAGGTGGCCAAGGTCCACCGGGCGCCATTGGAAAATTCTTTAAATGCTTACCAGAGACGCTCGGCAATGGACGTAGGTGCGGACACGCCCTAGGGTCGCGGATTTAAAAAAAAAAGGTCAAATGTGATTGGATTTTACATGAACCCTCCGGATGAACTATCTTGCCTGTAACTTAAATGAGATCACGTTTGATGTTTCACAGAGCTACTTGGTGATCGGCAGTTGCAGTGCTTGCAGCTGAGGTTAACATTAACCTCTAAAAACTTAATGAGATCCTTCTTTTTATGGTTCCGTAGTTTAAGTCTTAGAACCCATGACGTATCGTCATGTTCGTCCGTCCTCGGCTTTCCTCCCAAACGGTTATATAGCACATAAACATGAAACTTTTTTGGGTGCAAAGGGGCTCTACTTTGGGTGCAAAGGGGCTCTACCAACATCTATAGGGCCCCAGCGACCTCACCTGCTAGTGGCGCACCTGCTGATAAACGGACGAGGCTCGTTAATTTACGGTACCTATGGAGTGGCTTCGGCCCCTACGTGGGTACCAGGTGGTACAACAGTGTTGGTCCGGGGGGGTACCACCGTGCAGCTGTGCTAAAGCCCCCCAAGTAACCCAGCCCAGGCTGGGTTGCGTTAGGGGTTCAGCAGCTGCACCGCCGGGCCCGGGGCGATGTATGGTGCAGCAGGCATGGGACCAGTGGGGGCGAAACGGAGTCTAGTGTGGGTGGTGTGGGTCGATTCGCCGGCCAGGGAGACCCTTAGCAACGGCGTTGCCGCGGCCGCCCGCAACACAGTCATGGGGCCCGCCTGGGGCCAACCACCCCAGGAGGCTGCCCCACATGATGCGCATAATCCTGATGTGGGATCGCCGCTCCGGGTGGTAACCGGTGTGGGGTAGCGGCGGCCTTGCATCAGGGGGGTTTGGGAGCCCTTCCGTCCGGCGAGTCGGCTCCGACCTAACCACACGGTTCTAGACAAAGCTAGCCCCTGCGCTTTGTCACTTACTGCTGCACCAAATGTCGCCCTGTCTTCACGCTTCTTCTTCAAAATCTACAATGGCAGTGCAACAAAAAAGAAATAAACGTTACACAGCGGCCCTAGGAAACCCCACAACTTCACATTTCGAGGTGGAGTTCACTAACGTCCGTGGACTCCATGCGAACCTCGATACCGTCCACCACCACCTTGAGACGGCACGGCCCGCTGTGATGTTCCTCACGGAGACACAAATACGCCGCCCTGACGACACGTCTTACCTGTGTTACCCCGGCTATGTCATCGAGGAACAATTTCGAGACAAAGCCGGGGTGTGCGTGTTCGTTAGGGCGGATGTTTGCTGCCGCCGGTTGCGCTGCCTAGAGAACCCCTCCAATTCCGTCCTTTGGCTGCACGTAGACCATGGCTCTATGAGCCAGATCTACGTGTGCGTCTACCGATCCCACACAGGGGATTCTGAGACAACAAAGCTCTTCCAGTACCTCAGCGAGACGGCTGATGAAGCGCAGGTGCGGTTCCCGAACGCTGACCTAGTATTTCTGGGGGACTTCAATGGCCATCACATTGAATGGCTGGGGTCCCTCAAGACTGATCATGCGGGTAGAGCCGCCCATGCGTTCGCTCTCTCCCACGGTCTGACCCAGATGGTATGCGGGATCACCCGGATACCAGACAGGTCAGATCACGCGCCCGCTCTGCTGGATCTACTGCTGACGAGTCGCCCAGCCCAGTACAGTGTTTCGGTAGGAGCCCCACTGGGTAGTTCCGACCACTGTGTTGTTCACGCTGGCATGAAGGTGTCACCTCCTGCACGTCCTGTACAAACGTCACGACGACTATGGCACTACTCGTCAGCGGATTGGGACGGTCTACGCGATTATTATACGTCCATCCCCTGGAGCCAGCGCTGCTTTGTAGGAAAGGCTCCTTCGGATAGTGCTTCTGCTATTGCTGGCGAGATCAGTTTAGGGATGGATTATTACATCCCTTTCACTGATGTCGCCAGTATCCGCAGAGCCCGTCCCTGGTTCGGGCGAGATTGTGCCAAAGCTGTTCGACAAAAACAGTCGGCATATCGCGCCTGGATCAGGGCCCGGGCTGTGCGCGACCCAAACGTGGGCCACCTCAAAGCAGCGTACAACCGGGCCACAAAGTCGAGTAAGAGGGCCTTTAAGAGAGCGGATGCCCAGCGCGTCGCGCGGCTTGGTCAGGAGCTCACTTCCCATCCCACGGGCAGCCGTGGATTCTGGCAACTGGCCAAAGCCGTGAAATCTAACTTTTGTCAGCCCTCGCTGCCACCGCTGCGTTACCCAGATGGAACACTGGCTCACAAAGCCCAAGAGAAAGCGGATATGCTCGCAGACCTCTTTGCGGCTAATTCCCGGGTCGACGACCGTGGCCTGCAGCCCCCCGCCATCGCCAACTGTGGCCACACAATGCCTGATATTGTTATCAGGCAATGTGATGTACGGGCAGTGCTGCGGTCACTCGACACGCGGAAAGCCAGTGGCCCTGACGGCATTCCGGCGGTGGTGCTACGAAAATGTGCAGCTGAGTTGTCTCCAGTATTAACGCGTCTGTACCGCCTGTCATACTCTTCAGGGCTCGTGCCGGAGGTCTGGAAGGAGGCGAACGTACAACCGATCCTCAAGAAAGGGGATCGGTCCGATCCAGGCAACTATCGACCCATAGCTGTCACCTCAGTCATTTGCAAGGTGCTTGAGCTCCTTATCAATAAGCAGCTCATGCAATTCCTAGAGGATCACTCGCTAATCAATGATCGACAATACGGCTTCAGGCCAAAGCGATCAACGGGTGATCTTCTGGCATTCGTAACGCATGTCTGGGGTGGGGCTATGAAAAGGCACGGCGAGTCCTTGGCTATTAGCCTGGACATCGCCAAAGCCTTCGATAGGGTCTGGCATGCTTCGCTCCTTTCCAAGCTTCCGGCATATGGTCCAGCTCCTCAACTGTGCAGCTTTTTAAACGAGCGCCGAGTGCGGGTCCTCTGCGATGGCCAGGCTTCTCGCTTCTTGCAAGTGAATGCCGGGGTACCGCAGGGGTCCGTACTATCACCAACTCTCTTTCTTGTGCATATCAATGATATGCTATCCCTCGGGAACATTCATTGCTATGCAGATGACAGCACACTGCACGGGAGTTACTCGGTTCGTCCGACGGCGGGGCGATCTGAGATTGAGGAGGAGAGACGACGACTCGTGGCTGATCTCGACCGTAACCTCGACAGTATCTCTCAATGGGGTACCGAGAACCTGGTCGAGTTCAATGCCCGCAAAACACAGGCGTGTGCATTTACTGCGAAGAAATCCCCTTTCCTTCCCCTACCCTCTCTTCAGAATGCATTATTACCAATGAAGGACAACCTTGATATCCTTGGCATAGACGTTCGTCGAGAGCTCAATAATAAAAACTACATCGAAATATGTATAGGGCTAGCTTCGCGGAAACTAGGAATACTGAATAAGGTAAAGAGATTCTTTACACCGGACCAGATGTGTCTGCTGTACAAGACGCAGATTAGACCCTGCGTCGAATACTGCTCTCACCTCTGGGACGGCTCCGCGAAGTATCTGCTGGACGCTCTCGACGCTATGCAGCGACGGGCTATCCGTATTATAGATTGTCCGGAGGTAACGGGAAGCCTTGAGCCGAACAATAGCTTCCTTGGCCGCATTCTACCGTATTTACCACGACGAGTGTTCTGAAGAGCTCTTCAATCTGATCCCACCCTCTTCCTTCCGATCCCGAACGACTCGTGCCGGGCAGAGATGCCACCCCCACACAGTGGATAGCATGTTCGCGAGAACCGAACGTTTTAAACGTTCGTTTCTCTGCCGAACGATAGTGGCCTGGAACGCCCTGCCTGTGCACGTGTTTCCTCCCACATATAATCCTGGGTTCTTTAAGCGGAGCGTGAAGAGGCACATCAGTAGGTCGTCAAGTTGAGGGCCACTCTCAATAGTAATGTGTGCTGTGAGAGTGGCCCACAATCGCTAGACGTCGTCACGACTTACCACCAGGCGGGAGGCGTCAATTTGGCGAACCAAATATAAAAAAAAAAAAAAAAAAAAAACTTTTGGAGACTTCTAAGTACATTATAGGTACCTATTTATATAACAGTAAATCGGTAAAACAGCATTAATTAACTAGTTATCCCAGCGAACTTTATATCGCCTCAAATATATTTATATATTTTAATATTTCATGCAAATGTATTTATTATTGACTAGTGGTCCCGGCGAACTTCGTACCGCCTGAAATTTTGCTTATGAACCTTCCCTGAACCTCCACGAATATTTTTGGACCCAAATTATCCAAATCGGTCCAACCGTTCACGCGTGATGTCGTGGCCAAGGGAAATAGGGATTAATTTTTATATATAGAGATTATAATTGAAAAACGCGACGGACGGACAGACAAATTGCCGTATGAAATATATAGATACTGTATCGATATTTTTTTTTTAACCATGAAGTGTTATATTTACTTACAATAAGAATTACAATATACAAAATAAACATTACAAATAAAATAAAAATATTTACATTACAAAATATCGTTCAAAAAATCCTCCGCGTCATTGCCGACTGGGAAGGTTCCCAGAATGCTGGCTGTGTTGCCACGTTGGATGGCGATACTTATTCTTTGGGACAGAAAATAGCCAGCCTTCTGGTCCTGAGAAGCATCGATTAGGCGTTTAGCAATGTCTCTATAAAGGCGGCGAGCACTCGGACCCCATGACCCCAGTGTCTCAACCCCAAACGGCTCAAATATGTAATCACCTGCTAGGTTAGCATATTTACGCCGTTTAAAGCCTTCAGCCGATGCAGCAGCAGCGCCGGCACATCCGGATGTGCTTGGAAGGTGTGAAGGTGCTAAGGTGTCAACGCATGTAGCGTATTATGATATATGATATATAACAATATATCGATATTATGTTTGTTAATGTTCCATAATAAAAAGTTCGTAGTATAATAATATACTCTATATATAATATCTAGTATATCTATATCTAGTATATAATATTCTCGTATAATGGTTTATTGGAAATTTTGCTTATGAACCTTCCCTGAACCTCCACGAATATTTTAAGACCCAAATTATCCAAATCAGTCCAGCCGTTCACGCCTGATGTCGTGACCAAGGGAAATTTAAAACAAGTTTTTCATCGTGACCTTTTTTGGTTTAGGGGAAAATGGGGGAAAAATCTTAAATAATGTTTTTACAGTTTTCTGAGGTAGCGGCTTGATTTATATTCACGAAACTTGGCACAATTATGCCGTTACTTGAAACATTTTCATCGTGACTTTTTTTTTATTTGGGGGTCTCCTGTTCGACCTTAGGGCGACCACTAGTTATTATATTATTTTCACAACACAAGATATTATCACTTAAGTATGTACACAACACAAGATTCAAACTTACACCTCTAACTCCCCATCCAAATATATGGATAATATCTTCATCACCATCCAGGGGCGATGGCTCCTTATCGAAACGTATCTTTTGTACCAATTTATTCTTCCGACCAAAACTAATAGATCGCATGGTTCTTAATAAAGCAATATTATGTTCTAATGTTTTCTTATTAAATTTAGGATAATAATAAAAGCCATAAACTTCTACGGTATATCCGCCAGAGTTAGTATAGCTGCTACCAACTCGAATTACAAGGTCTGTTATGTTCACAGGGTTATTGTCCAAACTGAAACATAATTATAATAATATATATCTTAAAGTTCACCTCGATGATCTGGGTCAGAGGACGGCAGGATGCTACCTCACCGTCCCTACAGAAACAGGAGGACATGGTATTGTTAGTGCTTCCACTCAGCCGTCTATGGGAACCAAAGCGTCCCAAAAACAAATTTATACAGAACCCTCGAAGAAATTTCTTTATTTTTTTTATTTCGGATTTCACTTCTACCTAACCTGAAAGTTTTACAGATTATTACTAAAGAGTTTGGACATAGATAAATTTTATACATATACGCCCAGCTATTTTTCAGTATTTTAATTTTCGCTGTAGCTATTATATTCCGCGCTTGATGATAAAAACCTTTGTAACAGACAATTTTTTTATCATCAAGCGCGGAAAATATTTCCGCCACTTTCCGCACCAGTGGGAAGCTGACGTCTCACACTATAATAGCCATAAGAGCCCGGACTGCAGAGTGGATAATCTAGTGTTGGTGTCATTTAGTTCATCCAAATTAGTCGCTGGCTTGACTGTGGCTTGACCCAACACTGAACAACAATCGTAACTGACTTTGAACTAACTTTGAAATATATTTTCCTTTTTTTTTCAGATACCAGTCAGCTGCCGAAAGCCCCGGCTGCCCCTACGTCCATTGCCGGGCGCCCTAGGTACATACTCAAAAGAATTCCATGTGCTCAGAATTCTCTGTTAACATACGTTACCGTTTATGGCCCAGAGTGAGTACCAATTATTAATTCTAAAGATCTTACTGATAGAAACATGACTGAGAAGTAATAATGATATCCTTTGCAATGATAGTGCCTCCACAGCAGAACTTATCGCGGAGGTTGATGCTTGCCATGAACGGATAATCTTTGATATTAATTTTGTGACCTCGGTATATACGGCGAGCATTTGCCACTGAAAGAACAGAAACTACTATTTATTACTGCTTATTCGTTATACAGATTAACTATTTATTCAGAACACAAATTAAACAATGTCCACTTACCACGAGCTTCACTTTCAATTGAAGTGTTTAAGTCAAACTGTTCTAGATCATTCCTTGTAGCGTTTACAAATATATTTTCACTATAAGTTAGTTCTTTTAGAATATCTGCATTTATTGTGGAATCACTTACAGCATTTTTTTCTTGCTGTATTTTTTTTAAATACCTAAGTTTTCTGATAACTGTCTCAATGTAAGTTGTTACATAATTATCATATATCACAACGTCATTTTTCTGGTTATCATTTAAAATTTCATTTAATTGTGCAATAAAATGTCTTTCGTTATCGATGTCATAAACATGTACAAGTCGTTCTATTTCTTTTATATTATTGAAATCTTTAAGTGCGATTGATACAAAATAGTTATGTATGATGGCATATTTCTTTAGACGCGGGTTATTTCTGATGTTCTTTATTCTCAAAGCAGCAAATAAATCATTAAAAGCATTTGTTAAAGAGATTTCAATATGAGGTAAAATGCGTTTATCTGTCGGCAATTCTACAAGACTATGAATTACTTTAAAAATACATGAAAAAGACAATAACAGGAGTATACTATGGACGAAAGACATCGGTCTAACTCTGCTAACTTTGACAATGGATTCCTTACTTACAAGTTTTCTGCCTCTATGTTTTAGAATAACGTTATGTATGTGACTTTGAATAAATAATGTAAAATAAAAAGTAAGTTTATTTATTTAATATACTTTAGTTTTTATGTATCCTAAAATATATTGATATGCAATGTTGTAAAGCTTGACTTGGAAAATTCCATTTTATTATATTACGAGTACTTTATGACCAGTGGTCGGATTGTTGTGATTTTTTTATGCCATACTATATTTTCTAATTAAGCTTCTTGGCGCACCGGCGCGCCGAACAAAAAGCGAAACGAATCGTTGTTGGACGGCTCGCGACCCTTAATGCATTCATACGATCATCTCACATCAAGAAATGTCATATTGAACACCACCCGCGATACTCGCACCTTGTACCGAATTGTTAATTATTTAAAGAACCGAAGAAATATACCTATGTACCTAAATTATACAGTCCACTTCATTTATCACCAAACCTCAAGAACATATGGTCCTTCGAGCCGGATGTGAACCAGTGACCTGTGGATGTAGCTTACACCGACCTATAGGAGAACTAATAACCATCAAAAATCGTAGTTTACCTAGAGACATGCTGCACGTATGTCCATCAAAGAGTCTCTGGACTTCTATTCCAAATATATTATTAGCTGATTTATAAATTGTAGTAACACGTAGGAAAACTTTATATCCATGCATTACATGCGTTGTTCCATTTGAGTCTTTCACAATGATATATTCTCTACTTAAAATATTTGGTCTTTCCATATTAAGTTGTCAGTTTTATTGCAGAAGTACACCTTATTACTATATTCTTGCAATGTTATATAATGCGAGTGAACTTAACGGTATATTAAGAACAATATCATTTCATTTTCATAATTTTTATTCAATTAAAGACAATTTTAGGGTACTCAAAATATGATAGGTTTCCAATAACATCCCAAATTGTATGTAGGTACACAATTAGGGATCTCTATATCAAAGAATATCTATATTATAATTTATTTTTATTTGACCAACTTTCATGTTAACAATGACAATGTAAGTATACTTAACATTCACAAAGAAAATATAATTATATTATATCCTAATATTATAAAGCTGAACGCCATTTTTGTTTGACTGATAGATCTCTCAAATCTCAATTACTGGTTGGAATTAAAATATTAAAATTGTGTTGAATATTTATTGAACAAAGATACATCACGACTAATAGGTGCAGTGGCATTAGAAAATGTAGCCAAATACGACGTTGCTCTGCTAAATTATTCTATAAAATAACGCTCTCCGTTATAGTTTTTTCGTTTCAGCTCTTGATCAATAGCTATGGACATTAACTCCAGTAAAATTGATTCTGACAACTCATCGTTTACATTTCCCTTACGACTACTTGGTAATGTTACTATATTAGAATATTCCGGTGAAATAGCTAAACCTTCCTCCTCAGATTCTAATAAATAGGAACTGTTTACGGCAGATTGTTTTCCTGTTACATTTTGTTTGGATTCCTTTAGTGCCTTGGGTATTACATTCTTAGTGTTATACTCCATTTCATCTAACACTTCATCTATTACTATATTGTTAACGGAGTTCTTAATGTCTTCTATGAATTCAAGACTCTTCGCATTATTTATTTCATTCTCTATAAATATTTTATGTTCACTCGATTGCTGCGGTTTTACTGATTTTGTCTGTTTTAATCTATGTTTTTGGATGGTTTTGTTAAATTTGGACATTATTTTTTTAAATAAAGCCTTAATTTTGCCAGCGTCTTGTCGTATTTTGGAATCTTTTATATTGTAAACAGTTGTAAATATTGGAGAAGTAGCTGCACGTAGACTTTTCATGGACGCTTTTGTAACTTCATTATCATCCAAAACTGTAGTTGTTCCTTTATAAGTGTGTATCATTGTCTAACAAAAAATAATACATAATGTTATACCTCAATTACCATACAATTTATATTTAAATTAAAACTGAAACATATTTATACCTTGTTAATAATGCTATCTATCCAAACTGCGTAAAACCCAACCTTAGTGAACACTGTAGGAGTGTCAGGTGCTCCACAGGCTGATGAACCGAAGCTAATGATGCCCATCAACCTTCCATCAATAATCGCTGGTCCTCCAGCATCACGCTGAATGACAAATTATCATTAATATATTTTTATATTTCAAAACAATGAGTTTGCTTCAACTATTCTTAAAATATTAAGATAGAAATTACAGATAAATCACATAAACTGATGTCATTGGCAGGACTCGAACCCACGGCCTTTACCTAACAGGGGGAACCACTGAGCTACGATGTTCAATACCTACAACATCCAATCTTAATTTCTATATCGCTTCATCATAATTTCTAGATCGCGCTATTAAGGTTAGCGTTGGATACCTTTGGTACTACAAAATATCCATGCTCGGAAGGCAAAGATTGCAGGAATGGAACATTGGTCCTGGCTGTCGGAATTTAGGTTTGGATTACAGAATGGTAATTGATTTTCTTCATTATACAATGGCCGGTAATACCAATAGGCTCGCTGTATTACGTGGGACCTTCGATCAAACATCATATTAATAGATCGATGCGCAGGACCAACAAAATTACAGGCGTGAATGCATTTTTATCTATAAAATGTGGGTACGCTATAAAATTATATCTAAAATTTAAAACAGGCGTCAAACATAATACTGTGCTCCATCGCCGACTGGTAATTCCCAGCAGGCTGACAGCCTTGCCACGTTGTATATAGCAAAGGTTATTGTATGTGCTAAAAGTAACCAGCGTTCAAGTGTGCCAATCAACTCTTTTAATGTACCTTTTTAGTCTATTAAATGTGAATTATGTAAAATACTTACATTGCAAGCACCGCCTGGTTTAGAGGATGAACCACCACAGAAATTTCTTATCGTTACGAATTCCCTGAAAATAATAAGGTCATTGGGAATTCAACTACTTAAATCTTTAAAATAAATATGCAGAACACTATTTAGAATCCTCCTCAATCCTTTGAAGACTGGCTTTGAAAACTAGATAGCCATCTGCTAGGTATAAAATTTTCATAGCTGGTCTATGAAGAATGATTATATTAAAGAAAATACCTTGAATAGTGATCTTGACATTTGCTTAGAGAATAAACATCTAGGTGAGCGTAAGACAGTTTATTACTTTGGGTATTGCGAGTAAGGTTGTGTTCCTGAAATGTTATAAACAAAAATGATATTAGTTTACCTAAATTTCTACTGATTTAATAAATAGAAACTTTTCGGGAATTGTTCCTTAATTTTTTCCGGGCATCGTGTAAAACAACTGGACCAATATTCATGATACTTGGTACATATTATAAATGTTAATCTTTATGTAAGAGATAGTTGAGACAAGCTTAAGTCTTAAGGAAATCCATCATATTATGTTTACTTACGTCTGTCGCACCCCAACCAATTATAGTAATCTGTATTTGACCTGCTAATGGCCACGGATTTCTATCTATTTCAATTATTTTTGCTTTATTATCTTTGCTGTTTAAATTAATTATCTTTGATAATCTCAGAATAGCTAAGTTGTTGTTTAGTGTTTTTGGATTGTACATTCGGTGAAAGTGTATTTGTTTTACTGGAATACTTTCGCCTTTATACTCGTCAAAGTCACTTCCAGTTTGAACTGAGAGGTATTCGAGATAGTAGTACTTGTTCTCCCAAGCTCTAAAACAGACTTAATAGTAACTGAAGGGTCAAAGATGTTAAGGCTCATACTGAACGCTTTCGGAGCGCATGTCATCCAGCACTAATACCCTGCATTAGCTAAAAGAGTTCTCGAAAATAGCAGTAATCTCCTCTCCTAATACGTGGGACCATTTTTGGAGTATGACCAATTGTGTAACCGACAAAATGCAACGGTGCGGTGGTGGTTGGCGAAGTAAGGTCCAAACCGATTAATATCTAAATTAAATAAATCTAACTACTTTGCAATATTCCGCCACATGCAAATTACCCAACTCTCGTATTTATTCATGCACAAGTCCGCCCTCCAAACCCACTTAGGCCGAAAGAATAGAGAAATAATTTTGAAAATAGAATAAATATGAGAGTTGTGTTATCGTGCAAAAAATAATAAAAACCTCGACACGTGTTTCGCCCCCAACCAGGGGCATCATCAGGAGATGTCGATGGCTCGGCGCACGGCGACCGAATGAGCCACAACTCGTAAACCGCACCTATTTATATCCTAGGTTTTTTATTTCTACCCACAACCATAATACCAAATTATTTTATGTCTACCCACCACCGTTGTTTGAATGACGTATACCTACCCGCAGCAAAGGGGAAGAGGCGAAATTAAGTTGATCATTTAAAATATTAGGGTTCAAGCGTCTATGTTTGTAGATTTCTAATTGTTCCAAAACCGAAAGCCTCAGTCCTTTGTTGCAGGTGTGCAGAACGTCATAAGTGTGAGGATTAGGTAGGGAGTGACCGGAATCCAACAAATGTTTTGCGAAATGAGACCGTTCTGGGCGATTGTTTCTAAAAGCTGATATATGTTCTTTATACCGCGTCGCGAAGCTACGGCCGGTTTGGCCAATATAAACACCCTCACAATCCCCACACTTAAGCCTATACACACCTGACTTCCTGTCATCCCCAATTTTCTCCTTAACATTGCAAATGTTTCTCCGGATAGTGTTGTCCGTTCTTCGCGACGCGGTATAAAGAACATATATCAGCTTTTAGAAACAATCGCCCAGAACGGTCTCATTTCGCAAAACATTTGTTGGATTCCGGTCACTCCCTACCTAATCCTCACACTTATGACGTTCTGCACACCTGCAACAAAGGACTGAGGCTTTCGGTTTTGGAACAATTACAAATCTACAAACATAGACGCTTGAACCCTAATATTTTAAATGATCAACTTAATTTCGCCTCTTCCCCTTTGCTGCGGGTAGGTATACGTCATTCAAATAACGGTGGTGGGTAGACATAAAATAATTTGGTATTATGGTTGTGGGTAGAAATAAAAAACCTAGGATATAAATAGGTGCGGTTTACGAGTTGTGGCTCATTCGGTCGCCGTGCGCCGAGCCATCGACATCTCCTGATGATGCCCCTGGTTGGGGGCGAAACACGTGTCGAGGTTTTTATTATTTTTTGCACGATAACACAACTCTCATATTTATTCTATTTTCAAAATTATTTCTCTATTCTTTCGGCCTAAGTGGGTTTGGAGGGCGGACTTGTGCATGAATAAATACGAGAGTTGGGTAATTTGCATGTGGCGGAATATTGCAAAGTAGTTAGATTTATTTAATTTAACTATGGACTTCCGAAAAGTAACGCCTGATAGTATTAACGATTAATATCTTTCTACAGTTCTGCATGTATATTTCATAACACTGGATCCACGCACTGGAAAGACTGATCCACTGATTAAAACATTCGAGAGACTCCAACTGCGTTTTCTGTAAATGAAGTTAAGCGAATCCCGCCAGGGCCACCTAATATTCTCGTACTTTCAAGTATTCTCTTTATTACTGCATAGTTTAGAATTTATTCGATAAATTAATATGCCAACCTAGCAGGTGATTACATATTTGAGCCGTTTGGGGTTGAGACACTGGGGTCATGGGGTCCGAGTGCTCGCCGCCTTTATAGAGACATTGCTAAACGCCTAATCGATGCTTCTCAGGACCATAAGGCTGGCTATTTTCTGGCCCAAAGAATAAGTATCGCCATCCAACGTGGCAACACAGCCAGCATTTTGGGAATCTTCCCAGTCGGCAATGACGCGGAGGATTTTTTAAACGATATTTTGTAATCTAAATATTTTTAGTCTATGTTTATTTTGTATATTGTAATTCTTATTGTAAATAAAGACTTTTGATGCGATATTCGATAAATACAATATAAATCGAGAAATAATAAAAAACATACAATTGTAAACACGAGGCAGATGTTAAAATCAAATCGTTATCAATTATTACGCCAGCACAGTGAAACTTGTGCAAGATTTGAATACTAGCCATGAAAGGGTATTTTTTTATTGTTGTACTATGGCCACCATAAACCCGGCGGCCACTTGGCTCTGAAAAGAGATAATATTGTTTTAAGAGGACCAATAGTTTTAATTTGCTACTATGACAAGAAAGTAAGTGGTTCCACCTAGATAAAAGTCGAAGTCACTCTCGCTTACGCTTGTACAATGAAAAAGTGCTGATTGTCGGTTGTAGACTACAATTGGCGAACCAGTCGAGGAAGAAGACGTTTACCTATTTTACTTACTCCAATAATCGCTGTAACTCGAAGAGTTTTCTTCATCACTTACTGTATCTTGTTTGATTAATCTATTGTCATATGCTGTGTCATTCAGCGATAAGATTATTTTATTGATATTATTATATTGCCATTTATTTTTCTTCAAATCATTCTTCAGATATTTAATTTTTTCAATCAAAGTTTTTATGTGTTTTGATCCGAATATGTTGTTTCCACTTGTTTCATTACTTTTTACACCTTCACTGTTAACTTCATTTACAATCGTAATCATTTGTTGAGTGTTATTTTCAATACCATTTACTCTTGATAATTGAATTGCTTTCTCCAAATTGTCGCAGTGTTTTAATGTTACCAAACTAAAGTAGTTGTGTAATACAATGGTAAGTAAAAATTTTTTTAAGAAAAAACTTTTTAGCATTAATTAATAGCATTAATTTTTCGCAGAATCAAAAGGACAACAAAACGTCGACAATTGTTTCGCCTCTAAACGAGGCATTATCAAGACTGTCTCTCAGAGACTATGCTATTAATTAATGCTAAAAAGTTTTTTCTTAAAAAAATTTTTACTTACCATTGTTTTGTCATGGATTTTCGCCAAGTAACGCCTGTTTCTATCCAATATTTTAGTTGTGTAATCTATAAAATTGTTGCAGTTTGGGTTTTTGTTTTAGATTCAGGAATTTAAATACACTGAAAAGTTCGTTCACAGTATATTGTATTACAATGTCGGCAATTTTTATACTGTTGTTTTCTAAGCTTGCCAATTTCAAGAGGCTTTGAATTTCTACGACAAATATCAACGACACCACAATCAAAATGTTAATATTAATAGACATCATGACAATTCTAATATATTTGAAAAAATTTAAAATGAGAAAATCTATCAAATATTTGCGATAAAATAATATTAATTGATAATGTGATTGTATGAAGTTACCCAATACACCTTAATACACTTTATACCTTGTATTATTTATAGGTTGTAAAATATGAAAATTGGTTTTTGAAAGATTTCATCATAATAATATTTTATTGTTTCAATTTATATTAAATTAAATTTTTCTTATAATCAAGTTTCATAAAGTCAGACATAAATATTTCAATGATGCATTTTCAGGCAAAGTAGGTAGGTAGGGAACTAACTATGTTAACATTACATTATCCTCGACAGTTTTTGATCTTTTATACTATTTGATAAGAGGCAGAAGCTCACTGATGCCTTTGACCAATTGGATTCAAAATCGATAATATAATTTATTCCTTAGGTCATTAAATGACGCTTATGAACGTCAGCAAGTTCCAAAAATAAAAATATAATTGCTTCTATATTCACATTTACTGCCAGATTCGCAAATCAATAGGTTTAGCTTGTGAGAAAGAACTTGGCAATAAAACTCACGGCCACTCTTTTTCAACCATACAATTTATAACATCTTTCCTTAAAACTAAATATTTAATATAAACAACGAATGTACATTGGTTGCTAGGCTCAGACTCCAAGATCAGCTCCTAATTGAGATACAAGTTAAAAAGATGTGTAATCATGATTACATCAGATAACACATATCGCATTCCTGCCCATAGCTGGGCACCGTTAATCAAATAGTTAATTTCGTTAATCGCTAATTCGTTAATGAAAAAGTTAACTTCGTTAACAGTTAAAGCGTTCATCTTCATTCTCCGAGCCTTTTCCCAACTCAATTGGGGTCGGCTTTCCAGTTTAACTGCGATTCGGCTGAACTTCGATATTTTTCGTGAAGCGACTGCCATCTGACCTCCACAACCCATGGGCGATATCGAAGTTCTGTAGTTAGACCGGTTGGATTTTTGATTTAGGGCTCCAACTACCTCTAACGACCGCCATAGATGTTTGTTAGCCGGGACCGACGGCTTAACGTGCTCTCCGAGGCACGGAACTTTTAACAGTTAAAGCGTTACTTTTAGAAATACTTTTAAAATTAACGCAAGTTAACGTTAATCGTTAATTCGTTAAAACATAATAAAAATTGCGTCTTCGTACAAAAACTGTTGGTTCTGGAAGTTAACAAGTTAAAACAAATCAGAATGAATGTCCCCTGAAATATTTACATTATTCTGTTTTAGGGGTCCGTAGTTCAAGCTCGAATCTCTTGTAGTTTCGTTATACTCGTCTGTCTGGCCGTCCTTGGCTTTCCTCCCAAACGGCAAATATGAAACTTTGCATACTACGCTGAAAAAATGGTAGAATAAAATTATTATTTCGTTTGTAGGGAAATGTATAAATTTTTTTAATAAAATTCCTCAGGATTTGGTTGACATGCCTCTTAATATGTTTAAAATAGTAGTTAAAAAATGTTTGATGATGAAAGGAAAGAAGAAAGAAAGAAAGATTTATTATAACACACAGGTTACAAAAAATACAAAAACTAAAAAATAAATAATACAAAAAAATTATGTACCGTAAATAAATACAAATAAATACAATGTGGAATAAACGGCCGTCCCTCAGCGTAATGCTGTCTGCGTGGTGGTGCAATACAGACAGCGCTGGTTTTCAGGGACGGCCGGATAGGCCGGAAAGGCTACTATAATGTAGACGAATATCTTAATGATAAAAATGCATGGTCGCCCTAATCTTCTGTGGTTGACCACTTGTATAATACAATATAAACTAATTGTAACAATGTAAACAAAACTGGATAAAGAAAATGGATAATCTACCTGAGTTTCTTGCTGGTATCTTCTCAGGAGAACCAACTTACCGAACCAGCGAAAGAATCATTTTCTAATGGTTATTTATGTACTTACTTAATTTAGTATTTTTATAATATTACTTGACAAAATCGTAAAATTATGACATTCATGTGAGCTCTTTATGTGCCTAAACTGAATAAATGAAATTGATTCTTTGATTGATTATTCTTTGATGAAAAATTGTGTTTTTTAATTAAGTGGGTACGTAGTTTTTTTACTCGCACCTACCCGATAGTGTGGTGTATCAATAGATAGGTCTGTAAAAAACATTGGGAGCTTGCTAAGTAAATTTAAGTAAGTATCTGTTTTGAAGAGATTCAACTTTACAGGTCAGTTTTTTGTTTTTCTGTGTCCCTCTAGAAGCTAAACGGCTGGCTGGAAAAATCTGGAAAAATCATGATTCATGATTCTATGCGTGGCCCGACACGCACTTGACCGGTTCATTTGGATGATATTATTATACTAGTTGCGTTCTGCACCAAACACTAATTTGACAAACTTGTATTTTTTAGGCTTTCGCAGTTTGTTGTCATAATTACGTAGTCTTCGGAACACGCGAATATTGCGACGTTTGGTCGCAGTGTGACTAGACACAACGCGACGACGGAAGCTGGATTAACGATTAACGGACTGGGGAAATTTAACGGAAGTTAACGATTCCGTTAACATATTTTCAAGTTAACTTAAAAGTTACTCGAAATGTTAACTTCGTTAATTAACGATTAACGATTAACGGATTAACGAGTTAATGCCCACCTTTGTTCCTACCCCATGGAAATATTGAATTCGACTCCAACCCATTTTAAAACGTTACTAGCTTATGGTTGGATGAGGAATAAACTGCATTTCATTTGTGGTCAGTATTTTTCGGAAGGCAAACAAAATGAGGTTTTACTCTCCAATGATACGGAGGCAACTGAAATGCCTACGACTGTCCAATCATTCTGTTGGTCCCAAGTTACAGGAGACGTGCATTTTATAAAAGGTCATCTCGCTACAAGTTACCGGTCAGTTGGGTATGTCGGAATTGAACCGACAACGTACCCACTACACCTATCTCAATTTATAATGTGGTTCCTCTTTAAAAGATGCACCGTGTGAAAATGTGGATGACAAGAGTGTAGTGTAGATAAACATCAAATTTAAATATATGAAAGGCTTCAATATAAATTTTAAATTTACATAAAATTTTAAATTTTTATTGAAGATTTTCATAGTTACAACATATTGTTAAATTTTAATCTTAAATATAAATTTTATGGGAGAAATAATAAAACTACCATAAATTACATTTCAATATATTGTGCAAGTACCGTACATTACATCTTCTGCTTCAATATAAAATTATAGTTACAATAATTACAATTAATTTACTTTCAACACCATATTTTTGAAAAATCTTCTGTTATCATGTCATCAACAAATATATTTATAGTTTATTGCATCTTGTTGAATATCGTTGTCAAAATGAATACTCTCGTGCCATTATCTGTTGCTGACGACTGCAATATAATAGCAATCAATAGAGCAGTACAAACTACTGATAATTATTTAAACAACGTTTTTAAAATTCAATATATAACAAATAAACCGAAATTAAAGCAGTTTAAGACGATACACAACTACTTTGCTTCCATATCGTTCACAAATTGCAAAAGGTTGCAAGAAATAGTAAAACTTTCAAGAGTCGATACTGTTAATAACAGTATACGAGATTTTATTGCACAAATAAACGAAGTCTTAAATGGAAACGATATAAGGAACGAATAAAATGATAATAGCGCACACGTTGCGACATATACACACAAAATTATAAGAAATCTGAAAGTTTTAAACGAAATATACACTAACAAAAGAGACAATTTAACAAATAGCAAAGTACATCATGAAAGCAATGCACTTTTAGATAGCACAGAAGATAATATCACAGATATCATAAGTTATAATTTGAAAAATGAAAAATCAAAAGATGATTATTGTTTTTGGCGTAAGTTATGCATCTTTTCTATTCAATACAATATTTTTAAATCAGTTGTTAGATACAAAGTCATGTATGTTATGAAAATAAAGTGCTAGCTAGAGGAAAATAAAATAAAATAAAATAAAATAACGTTTATTATCTTTGAAATTTTCAGAAAATTATTTAGATTCGTCAGAAGTTGGTGTGACTCTACCGAGGGTTCCAAAATGCAACGAGACTGAGAAGAGCCCTCAAGAAACTCAGCTCGGCTTTTTTCAAAATATTTCATCTTAAATCTAATACAGAGTTATTTAGAAAGGAGCAATTCGTTACGTTGTTACAACCAGGCCGCCTTGTCATCTAAGAAATCATTAATACTATAATAAGCTTTATGGCACAATTTACTTTTTATTAGTTTTTTAAATTTATTGACAGATAAATTTGCTATTTCGGTTGGCAATGTATTGTACATTCGAATAAAGTTCCCCGCAAAAGAATTACTCACTTTATGAAGCCTAAATTTAGGAACAGCCAGTTTATCCTTATTTCTTAAGTTTAGATTATGATTATCACTATTTTTCACAAATTTACTTTTGTTCTTGTGGGTATACAATAAAATTTCATAAATATACTGTGCATACACTGTAAGGATGTTATTTTTTTTTTTTTTTTTTTTTTTTTTTATATTTGGTTCGCCAAATTGACGCCGCCCGCCTGGTGGTAAGTCGTGACGACGTCTAGCGATTGTGGGCCACTCTCACAGCACACATTACTATTGAGAGTGGCCCTCAACTTGACGACCTACTGATGTGCCTCTTCACGCTCCGCTTAAAGAACCCAGGATTATATGTGGGAGGAAACACGTGCACAGGCAGGGCGTTCCAGGCCACTATCGTTCGGCAGAGAAACGAACGTTTAAAACGTTCGGTTCTCGCGAACATGCTATCCACTGTGTGGGGGTGGCATCTCTGCCCGGCACGAGTCGTTCGGGATCGGAAGGAAGAGGGTGGGATCAGATTGAAGAGCTCTTCAGAACACTCGCCGTGGTAAATACGGTAGAATGCGGCCAAGGAAGCTATTGTTCGGCGCTGAGCTAGCGGCTCAAGGCTTCCCGTTACCTCCGGACAACCTATAATACGGATAGCCCGTCGCTGCATAGCGTCGAGAGCGTCCAGCAGATACTTCGCGGAGCCGTCCCAGAGGTGAGAGCAGTATTCGACGCAGGGTCTAATCTGCGTCTTGTACAGCAGACACCTCTGGTCCGGTGTAAAGAATCTCTTTACCTTATTCAGTATTCCTAGTTTCCGCGAAGCTAGCCCTATACATCTTTCGATGTAGTTTTTATTATTGAGCTCTCGACGAACGTCTATGCCAAGGATATCAAGGTTGTCCTTCATTGGTAATAATGCATTCTGAAGAGAGGGTAGGGGAAGGAAAGGGGATTTCTTCGCAGTAAATGCACACGCCTGTGTTTTGCGGGCATTGAACTCGACCAGGTTCTCGGTACCCCATTGAGAGATACTGTCGAGGTTACGGTCGAGATCAGCCACGAGTCGTCGTCTCTCCTCCTCAATCTCAGATCGCCCCGCCGTCGGACGAACCGAGTAACTCCCGTGCAGTGTGCTGTCATCTGCATAGCAATGAATGTTCCCGAGGGATAGCATATCATTGATATGCAGAAGAAAGAGAGTTGGTGATAGTACGGACCCCTGCGGTACCCCGGCATTCACTTGCAAGAAGCGAGAAGCCTGGCCATCGCAGAGGACCCGCACTCGGCGCTCGTTTAAAAAGCTGGCAATCCAGCTGCACAGTTGAGGAGGTAGACCATATGCCGGAAGCTTGGAAAGGAGCGAAGCATGCCAGACCCTATCGAAGGCTTTGGCGATGTCCAGGCTAATAGCCAAGGACTCGCCGTGCCTTTCCATAGCCCCACCCCAGACATGCGTTACGAATGCCAGAAGATCACCCGTTGATCGCTTTGGCCTGAAGCCGTATTGTCGATCATTGATTAGCGAGTGATCCTCTAGGAATTGCATGAGCTGCTTATTTATAAGGAGCTCAAGCACCTTGCAAATGACTGAGGTGACAGCTATGGGTCGATAGTTGCCTGGATCGGACCGATCCCCTTTCTTGGGGATCGGTTGTACGTTCGCCTCCTTCCAGACCTCCGGCACGAGCCCTGAAGAGTATGACAGGCGGTACAGACGCGTTAATACTGGAGACAACTCAGCTGCACATTTTCGTAGCACCACCGCCGGAATGCCGTCAGGGCCACTAGCTTTCCGCGTGTCGAGTGACCGCAGCACTGCCCGTACATCACATTGCCTGATAACAATATCAGGCATTGTGTGGCCACAGTTGGTGATGGCGGGGGGCTGCAAGCCACGGTCGTCGACCCGGGAATTAGCCGCAAAGAGGTCTGCGAGCATGTCCGCCTTCTCTTGGGCTTTGTGAGCCAGTGTTCCATCTGGGTAACGCAGCGGTGGCAGCGAGGGCTGACAAAAGTTAGATTGCACGGCTTTGGCCAGTTGCCAGAATCCACGGCTGCCCGTGGGATGGGAAGTGAGCTCCTGACCAAGCCGCTCGACGCGCTGGGCAGCCGCTCTCTTAAAGGCCCTCTTACTCGACTTTGTGGCCCGGTTGTACGCTGCTTTGAGGTGGCCCACGTTTGGGTCGCGCACAGCCCGGGCCCTGATCCAGGCGCGATATGCCGACTGTTTTTGTCGAACAGCTTTGGCACAATCTCGCCCGAACCAGGGACGGGCTCTGCGGATACTGGCGACATCAGTGAAAGGGATGTAATAATCCATCCCTAAACTGATCTCGCCAGCAATAGCAGAAGCACTATCCGAAGGAGCCTTTCCTACAAAGCAGCGCTGGCTCCAGGGGACGGACGCATAATAATCGCGTAGACCGTCCCAATCCGCTGACGAGTAGTGCCATAGTCGTCGTGACGTTTGTACAGGACGTGCAGGAGGTGACACCTTCATGCCAGCGTGAACAACACAGTGGTCGGAACTACCCAGTGGGGCTCCTACCGAAACACTGTACTGGGCTGGGCGACTCGTCAGCAGTAGATCCAGCAGAGCGGGCGCGTGATCTGACCTGTCTGGTATCCGGGTGATCCCGCATACCATCTGGGTCAGACCGTGGGAGAGAGCGAACGCATGGGCGGCTCTACCCGCATGATCAGTCTTGAGGGACCCCAGCCATTCAATGTGATGGCCATTGAAGTCCCCCAGAAATACTAGGTCAGCGTTCGGGAACCGCACCTGCGCTTCATCAGCCGTCTCGCTGAGGTACTGGAAGAGCTTTGTTGTCTCAGAATCCCCTGTGTGGGATCGGTAGACGCACACGTAGATCTGGCTCATAGAGCCATGGTCTACGTGCAGCCAAAGGACGGAATTGGAGGGGTTCTCTAGGCAGCGCAACCGGCGGCAGCAAACATCCGCCCTAACGAACACGCACACCCCGGCTTTGTCTCGAAATTGTTCCTCGATGACATAACCGGGGTAACACAGGTAAGACGTGTCGTCAGGGCGGCGTATTTGTGTCTCCGTGAGGAACATCACAGCGGGCCGTGCCGTCTCAAGGTGGTGGTGGACGGTATCGAGGTTCGCATGGAGTCCACGGACGTTAGTGAACTCCACCTCGAAATGTGAAGTTGTGGGGTTTCCTAGGGCCGCTGTGTAACGTTTATTTATTTTTTGTTGCACTGCCATTGTAGATTTTGAAGAAGAAGCGTGAAGACAGGGCGACATTTGGTGCAGCAGTAAGTGACAAAGCGCAGGGGCTAGCTTTGTCTAGAACCGTGTGGTTAGGTCGGAGCCGACTCGCCGGACGGAAGGGCTCCCAAACCCCCCTGATGCAAGGCCGCCGCTACCCCACACCGGTTACCACCCGGAGCGGCGATCCCACATCAGGATTATGCGCAACATGTGGGGCAGCCTCCTGGGGTGGTTGGCCCCAGGCGGGCCCCATGACTGTGTTGCGGGCGGCCGCGGCAACGCCGTTGCTAAGGGTCTCCCTGGCCGGCGAATCGACCCACACCACCCACACTAGACTCCGTTTCGCCCCCACTGGTCTCATGCCTGCTGCACCATACATCGCCCCGGGCCCGGCGGTGCAGCTGCTGAACCCCTAACGCAACCCAGCCTGGGCTGGGTTACTTGGGGGGCTTTAGAACAGCTGCACGGTGGTACCCCCCCGGACCAACACTGTTGTACCACCTGGTACCCACGTAGGGGCCGAAGCCACTCCATAGGTACCGTAAATTAACGAGCCTCGTCCGTTTATCAGCAGGTGCGCCACTAGCAGGTGAGGTCGCTGGGGCCCTATAGATGTTGGTAGAGCCCCTTTGCACCCAAAAATATGCTTAAACTTATCTCTTAATGACTCCCGAGACCCCATTCCATAGATAGTCCGGATAGCCCTCTTCTGCAACACAAAGATGCATTCAATATCGGCAGCGTTACCCCACAGTAGTATGCCATATGTCATGATACTGTGGAAGTAGCTGAAGTAGACAAGACGCGCCGTTTTAATGTCTGTAAGTTGTCGGATCTTTTTGACAGCATAGGCTGCTGAACTAAGCCTGGCCGAAATTTTCCCGATATGAGGCCCCCATTGCAATTTGGAGTCTAACGTTATGCCCAGAAAGACAGTGTCATCGACCAATTCTATTATATCATCCCTAACCTTAACACTGGTTTTAACAAGTCTTACATTAGGTAAGGTGAATCTTACACATTTAGTTTTATTTTCATTTAATAATAAATTATTAGCACAAAACCAGTGGACTATCCTAGAGAGGGCAATGTTTACATCGTCAAGTTCGCGCTGTCCACGTTTAACTTTAAATATTAAAGAAGTGTCATCAGCAAACAAAACTACCTCGTGGTCGTCTCTTATGAGGTGAGGGAGATCATTAATATATACTAGAAAAAGAAAAGGTCCCAAAATTGAACCCTGCGGTACCCCCATTGCTACAGGAGAACCAGGTGACTGTTTACCATTGATCACTACTTTCTGGACCCTATCACTTAAGTAAGAATTGACGAAATTCAAGGCCGTCCCCCGGATTCCGTAATGATCAAGTTTCTTAATTAAAGTCTGGTGCTGAACGCAATCGAAGGCCTTAGATAAGTCACAGAATACACCATAAGCATCATATGACTCATCCCAGGCCCTGTATATACACTCTAATAATTTAATACCGGCATCAGTGGTGGACCGACCACGAGTGAAACCGAATTGTTTTGTATGTAATAGTTTATTAACGTTAAAGTGATTTTGCATTTGATTAAGCATAATTTTTTCAAAAATTTTACTAAATGTAGGTAGTACAGAAATGGGACGGAAATTGGACGGATCTGAAGTACTACCCGATTTAAACAGGGGAATTAATTTACTAGATTTCATTAAATCAGGGAACACACCACTATCAACACAATTATTAAATATTATTACTAGTTCAGGAGCAACCATTTCAATAAAAGAATTTACTAAATACACAGAGATGCCCCAGAGGTCAGCTGTTTTCTTGATATTTAAAGATTTAAAAGTTTTTAAGATAGTGTTTATGTTAACTTTACTGAATTTAAATATAACGTTACAACAAGGAACGTTTGCTTTTAACAAAGATTCTGCAATGGGGGTTGAAGAGCCTAGGGTTTTTGTCAAATCTACAGGAATTCGGGAGAAAAAATTTTCAAATTCGTTAGCGACCTCGAAGTCTGATGTAGTTATTTTACCATTTATATTAAGTTTAAAATGATTATCATTTAATTTTTGTTGACCTCTTTCCGCGTTTATAATTTTCCAAGTAGATTTAACTTTGTCTGCACTATTGAGAATTTTATCACTTATATATTTTGATTTAGCTGCTAAACAATCTGCTTTAAACTTTTTTGAATAAGTTTTAACATAATCTAGAAATTCAACTGATCTATTAAGCTGTCTTTCTGAGTATAGTTCATAAAGTTTTTGTCTACTTTTGTGTATACCCTCAGTGGCCCATTCACTGAAAGTAGGACTATCACTAATCATGACCTCCTTAGACTTGAATATGGAGTTGAACTCGTTGTAAAAAGAATCAAAAAATAATTTATACATTACATTTGGATCTAAGCCAGTGTCTAAGAATGGAATTTTATTGCAAAGTCCAACCCTCATACGTTCCAAGCGGTCACCAGTTATTGGTCTACATAATATTTTACGTTTTATAACTTTTTCTTTAGTGATTTTAAAAGATGCTATTTGCCCACAATGGTCTGAATCTAGCTTTTTTATAATACTTTTACTTTCTGGCAACATATCGCTGTATATATTATCCAGGCAAGTGGCTATTGTATTACAATATCTAGTAGGCTCCAAAAATAAGTTTGTAAGATTGTGTGATTTAAATAAATTTAAAATATTATAACTCATAGGCGTATTAACAAGTAAATCGACATTAAAATCACCACATACTATTAGGTACTTATTAGTTTTTCCAAGTTTACATAGAACTTTGTCAATAAGTTCCTCAAATTCGCAAAAGGGTGAGGTTCCAGGTTTATACACGCATACTACTATGAATTGCTCCATTTCCACGCACGACAGTTCGACTTTACACTCTAGAGAAAGAGACACAATATCTTTCCGTTCTTTAAATTTAAGTTGTTTATTTAATAAAATCAAAGATCCCCCCCGTACTGTGGTCACCCTGCAGAATGCACTACCAACCCGGTGATTACTGAAATTGAACATGAGCTCATACGGCTTACGCATATGTTCTGTAATACAAAAAATATCAATATTATCTGAATTCATTAACAGTTCCAACTCTAACTCTTTGCCATGTGTTAAACAACCAATATTTTGATGCCCTATGTTGATATAATTTACATTTTTTGATTTGGTTTGATTTGGAGGGCATTTTTTAACATAATTAATATTTGTAACAAAATTTAATTCAATTAATTGACTATGTCTGCTAAAGGGTAATATTGCCTCTGTTGTCGTAGAACTTAATAGACGATAGTAAAAAACTAAAATCTGAACTAGTTAGGCTTCATATTAGTTATGATGAAATTGTAATGCAGCGGAACCACCTTCAATCAATAGTAGATAGGTTTCAAGAGTGCAGTGACGAGTATGAAGGGACCTTGAGGAGGACTACCTTGCTGGAACAGGAGCTACGGGATGCCCAGGGGCACATCTTACACTTGGAGTCAGCTGCCAAGCAAGTCGTAGTCCAACAAACGGATAACCTTTATAACGAGCTAATGAGTGGTACTCCACAGTTTGTTCCTTCTGCAACAGTTCCAAACCTGGACTTGTCTACTATAGATCTTACCAATGACAGTTCATACCAACTGGACAAGCCAGTTTATTTTTGCAGCAGGAATAAACTAAAAAAATACCTAAAAATAAAGAAATTCATTTTAAAATCAAAGAAACAATTAAAATATCATAGAATCTTAATCAAAAAGTGTAAAAATGTTAACTCTAGTTTAAAATTAAGAGAACAAGCTAAATTATCTATGTTAGAACTTAAACAAAGTCATTTAAAATATTACACTGACACACAACGCTTAGAGTCACAAATAAAAAATTTGCAATTTGAATTAGAGTATGTAACTAAGAAATATGAATGGTCTCTAAAAGACTTTAATAAGTGTTCATCAAGTATAGATAAGGTACTCAAAACATCTAATTATAATACTGAGCGCCTTAATACCTTCATAAATAACCACTCATGCAATATCAATTGCACAAGTCCTTCTCAATCATTGGAGAACCAGGCTTCCCTTACAACTTGCTCACCTTCTACTTCATTAGTGTATGAATTGTGTGACAGTGTAAAAAGTAATAGTCATACTGGATATACTAAACTAGTTTTATTTAGTGATGATATTGGAACTGATTTTAGTTCTTTTCTGATACAACAATTTAATTCAAATTGTTATTCAATTATTAATAACTGTTATCCAGGTGCATCTTTAAATGAAATTATGCAAAAGATATTAGAATATAATTTTGACTCAAACAGTAAAATAATTATTTTCTGCTCAAACAGGGGTAAAATTAACAAAAATGAACTATCCCTATACTTTGACAAAATGCAAAACTTAAATGTTGCACATGTAGTAATGTTTACATTACCATACATAAAAGGTGTGCCAGACGTGGAAAATTCTCTTAGATATAAGATAAATTTACAACTCAATTTAACTAGCCAATATAATAATAAATTCCATGTAATTGACTTTAATTCTGTTTTTAAGAGAACTGTATATAAATACAATTTGTCAACTTCTGACAGTAACTTTAACAATAACAAACATATTGTTTATGTAAACAAAGGTAGGTATTTTCTACCAAAGCATTATAAGAGACAAATAGCAAGTTTGCTATTCAATTATTTTTACACTTCAGCCAAGAACTTGGCTGACAAAACTGCTTTTATTGAGCAATGTAGATTTAGTGTTAAGACTTTGGAATCTGTTCCAAGTAATTTAAATTAAGTTCTACGACAACAGAGGCAATATTACCCTTTAGCAGACATAGTCAATTAATTGAATTAAATTTTGTTACAAATATTAATTATGTTAAAAAATGCCCTCCAAATCAAACCAAATCAAAAAATGTAAATTATATCAACATAGGGCATCAAAATATTGGTTGTTTAACACATGGCAAAGAGTTAGAGTTGGAACTGTTAATGAATTCAGATAATATTGATATTTTTTGTATTACAGAACATATGCGTAAGCCGTATGAGCTCATGTTCAATTTCAGTAATCACCGGGTTGGTAGTGCATTCTGCAGGGTGACCACAGTACGGGGGGGATCTTTGATTTTATTAAATAAACAACTTAAATTTAAAGAACGGAAAGATATTGTGTCTCTTTCTCTAGAGTGTAAAGTCGAACTGTCGTGCGTGGAAATGGAGCAATTCATAGTAGTATGCGTGTATAAACCTGGAACCTCACCCTTTTGCGAATTTGAGGAACTTATTGACAAAGTTCTATGTAAACTTGGAAAAACTAATAAGTACCTAATAGTATGTGGTGATTTTAATGTCGATTTACTTGTTAATACGCCTATGAGTTATAATATTTTAAATTTATTTAAATCACACAATCTTACAAACTTATTTTTGGAGCCTACTAGATATTGTAATACAATAGCCACTTGCCTGGATAATATATACAGCGATATGTTGCCAGAAAGTAAAAGTATTATAAAAAAGCTAGATTCAGACCATTGTGGGCAAATAGCATCTTTTAAAATCACTAAAGAAAAAGTTATAAAACGTAAAATATTATGTAGACCAATAACTGGTGACCGCTTGGAACGTATGAGGGTTGGACTTTGCAATAAAATTCCATTCTTAGACACTGGCTTAGATCCAAATGTAATGTATAAATTATTTTTTGATTCTTTTTACAACGAGTTCAACTCCATATTCAAGTCTAAGGAGGTCATGATTAGTGATAGTCCTACTTTCAGTGAATGGGCCACTGAGGGTATACACAAAAGTAGACAAAAACTTTATGAACTATACTCAGAAAGACAGCTTAATAGATCAGTTGAATTTCTAGATTATGTTAAAACTTATTCAAAAAAGTTTAAAGCAGATTGTTTAGCAGCTAAATCAAAATATATAAGTGATAAAATTCTCAATAGTGCAGACAAAGTTAAATCTACTTGGAAAATTATAAACGCGGAAAGAGGTCAACAAAAATTAAATGATAATCATTTTAAACTTAATATAAATGGTAAAATAACTACATCAGACTTCGAGGTCGCTAACGAATTTGAAAATTTTTTCTCCCGAATTATTATTATATTATATTTATTAAGCTAAAAAGTGACGAATCAGCTGACCGTATTGTTCAATGTTATTTCACGTAAATACATAATGTTTCTCCTATAATAGGTAAAATTATTTTATTATACGTGTTTATTCATATACTCAACATTGAAAACAGGCGATCTATTTTCGTAAGTACAGAAAAGTTTTGATTTTAATTTACCGGTACCTAACATAACCTCGAACTACCTACTTGTATTTTCTAAATTGCGTTTAATTGCACTTATTTGTCGAGAATATGAATACCCGTAGCCGTAGAGCCTTATCCCGCCAGCAGGAGGAGCCCAGACTTCAGCTGGTGTTGCAGGAACTTAAATCTAAAACAGAGCTCTGTTTACAATTAGAAAAAGAAAGAGAAGACAATGAAAAAGCTAAAGCACCTATCAACAAGTTTTCATTGTCTTCTCTTTCTTTTTCTAATTGTAAACAGAGCTCTGTTTTAGATTTAAGTTCCTGCAACACCAGCTGAAGTCTGGGCTCCTCCTGCTGGCGGGATAAGGCTCTACGGCTACGGGTATTCATATTCTCGACAAATAAGTGCAATTAAACGCAATTTAGAAAATACAAGTAGGTAGTTCGAGGTTATGTTAGGTACCGGTAAATTAAAATCAAAACTTTTCTGTACTTACGAAAATAGATCGCCTGTTTTCAATGTTGAGTATATGAATAAACACGTATAATAAAATAATTTTACCTATTATAGGAGAAACATTATGTATTTACGTGAAATAACATTGAACAATACGGTCAGCTGATTCGTCACTTTTTAGCTTATTTTTACACTAATATACACAAAATTCTTTGAAATGATTATTTTTGCACTACTATTGTGACGATATTGGAGTTATCTGATGTAATTTGTATTTATTTCACTAATAAATTTATAGGAGCTAAAATTTTACGACTGTTCAATAGTGTTGCCAGACGCAGAAAAAACCCAGACGCAGAAAAAACGGAATATAGGCAAGCCGAACCTGAAGAAATTATATTATATTTCACACACTTTAACCGCGGTTAATATTATGTAGGTCACCGTTATAGTGTATTTGTAATTGTTTAGTCTTATCAAAACCTCATCGAGCTCATAATTGTCCGAGCAAGGGAAGCGTCTACATTTCGAAATTGGAAAATTTTGCTTTCGTCCGTCTGTCTGTCTGTATGTGTGTTCCGGAACATCCGATCTTTACGAAACTTGGCACAAGTGTTCCTTGATTTAATAATTTTTTTTCCTCTTGAGCTTTTTGGATTGAGGGGAGAATGGGGTAAATATGTTTAAATAACGTTTTAATGTTTTTAAGGGCTGGCAGCCCCTTTATTGTCCGATCTTCTCGAAACTTGGCACAAGTATTCCTTTACTAGAAAAAAAAATTATATGGAGTTTTTTTTGTTGGGGAGAGGGGGTTGGGGGTTAAATAATAAATATTTTTATGGTTAATAATAAATATATTAATAAAAAATATTTTTATGTACATATCAGATCATAGGGCAACCACTTGTATATTAAAAGCTAGATCTGAATCTTGCGTGGAGATACTTTAAAGCAATGCAAGTTGACAAGTGGATGTTAGACATCTGTGAATAATTTTTATATCGGCATTTAAAACTATCTCCAACGCAATCTAGTAGTAAGTGCTGAAACAATGTTTTGCATGCGTCTTATAACACACTATTTTCCAGAGCCAAATGGTCGCCGAGTGTACCAAGGTATACCAACAGGCATTAAGGATTTTCCCTTTATAGTCAGTATACACTTATTCAATGTGTTTCAATGCACGGGTTCCATCATTAATAAGGATCTGGTGATTACCTCCGCATCGTGTTTGCAACTGTAAGACGTTTTTATGTTAAATGGTTTATACTTATATTATAAGGGCTCGTGGTCTAGTGGTAACCGACAATGTTAACACATTGCAAAGCAACATCTAGCCAGGCCTGTCTTAGGATGGGTGACCATTTCTTAAGACACTGAGACCCCTCCGTGCCTCGGAGAGCATGTCGGTCCCGGTTGTCATACGAACATCTATGGCAGTCGTTAGGGGTAGTTGGAGCCCTAAATCAAAAATCCGACCGGTCTAACTACAGAACTTCGATATCTCCCATGGGTTGTGGAGGTCAGATGGCAGTCGTTTCACGGAAAATATATAAGTTCAGCCGAATCGCAGTTAGACTGGAAAGCCGACCCCAACTGAACTGGAAAAAAGCTCGGTGAATGATGATACTTATATTATAAAGAGGAAAGATTTGATCATTATAAACTTTGGAAATATATTCGGGATATTTACCATGTATTATTTTGCTGTAGAGTTTACGATATTTCGGCACTATTGCAAGTGCCATGGTCACGGAGGAACTGTCAGTACATCGCGAAATAGTTTTAAGGTAAACCGTATCGGTCTACCCTCCTTCTCACTCGTTTTTGTCGCGCACCACTACTATTGTCCGCACTGTTCTCAGTATCAACTCGAACACGATCCCGGCACACAATACTCACGGTATCCACTCGCGGTTTTTGTATAGGTTGTTGTTTATTTTCTCTTTTACATAAAATAACATCATGGTAAATATCCCGAATATATTTCCAAAGTTTATAATAATAACGACCATGGCAGTTTAAATAACTATAAAGATTTGAGGCTCTAGAACTATAGAACCGATTTTGAAAATTATATGAACCACAACTAACTAGGCATTGATGGACTTACATCATTATTTGTACCTCAGCTTCCTCTCGACCCATATTTACATCTTTGTTCATCAATGTCTCATTTTTTATTTTTTATTCTGCGAGACCGCGGCCGCTCCCATGTCCATTGCTGCGGGCGTCTCTTGTGACCCCCGAAGGTATTTCCAGTGGCGCCCGGCGGACTTTGGCCACCATGTGGCCTCTTCGTCGGAATGAAAATCCCCCGTCGTTGGGGTTGGGTTTTATCCCGCGTCGGTGAGTGTATCTGGTTGCGTGCTGTGGGGAAAAGGCCCTGCAGCATGCAACCCATGTAGCCTGCTTCTATGAGGACGGCGAGTCGCTATCCCGCCGTCCTCAGGCCCCAATCATGGAGGTCGATGGTCCTGGGCGTAGAGTCTGCGACGTCCTTGCCGCTGACTGTGAAACTCAGCGGGGAGGGTACGCTCCGTCTCCCTCACGGCCGCCTCCGTCGCGAGCATGACTTGCTCGCAAAAGAACACGGCCGCGTTCCACCTACTCTCGCTGGAGACCATGACTTGGAGCATGGTCTCCAGCGAGAGGATATCCACGCCCAGACCCACTACGACATTAGGGTTCGAGATGTCTTAGATTGATATGTTTCAGAGCGTGGAATAATCGTTTCTATCGTGAAAATCCAACGTCCTCTCTGTCAGGGCAGGTTGTGACTACTTTGATTATTGCGGTGAAAGTATTGATGTTCTGGAAATATACTTTCATCCACAATATGATCCTCAAACACTTAAGCATAATCTCGCCATATTACGACTGAAAAGAAAGATTAACTTCCGAAAGAGTCATAGAAATGTTAAAAAAATTGACATTGATCGAAGCTCTTCGCAGTTACCCTCTAATGCAATGCTAACGCATGACCAGTGTGTTTGTTACCATACAAATTGTATTGGCCAGATCTGGATCAGATGTCATAATGCGTGTTATAAGTCGCATGTGAAGGACGAGTTTGCCCGTACTTTAAAGAGTGCATGGTTCAAAAACGAGAAAATGTTGACATCACTAAGGGTTGTTCGTTGACGAACCATTACATAAAAAACACACTATTACAATCTAAACTTCGTATGCTTAGCAAACGTCCAGCGTCGTCTACGGCAAGCTCAGAAACAAAATAACTCATGCTGAGCTGGACTTCTACCCTTTGGACCACTGTCAGGAGCACTATTCTAGGTATCTATGCATTTATTAATTACCTATATTAAAATTTTGTGAGCTCGGACCACAGAGATTCAATTTAGTGGTTTGTAACATCTCTTTCCTAGGCCCACCCTAGACGTGTCGTGTCCCCTGGGTGGTGCTAATCGAGTGACAACAACGCCGAGCCTATGGCAGCGGTTAATTAACCAGACAAAACCAGGCCTAACCAGTCTGCACCGTGAAAAGGACTAAATTACCTTCACAACCCGTAACATCGTGGGCATGTTTCACGAGAGCGGTGGCCTTGAGACGACCAGGACTTTGATTGGCTGTGCCATGGCGGCTGGCACGTGGGATTTGGTTGCCTTTAATCAATACTTCTTCGCAAGGCAACGGAGCTTCAAATTTTATTCAAAATTGTAACAAGGCTGACTCTTTATTATTAAATTCACTCGGTCGGTCATTACAAAAAAAAAAAAAACAAAAAAAAAAATTGCCCTGGGACCGGGTGACCCCAGATGATGGCTAACCTTACTCAGACATGCGGGGCTCTGTCTGGGTAAACCATTGTTTCCCTAGCTGATCGTGGGTTTAAATATGGTACTGAAATCAAAGAAGAAGGATGGCGATGTGGTTCGCCACCCATCACGTCTCAGTCCCAGGGTAGGCGAAAAGTGGGCTATGGAAAGCAACCGGCTTTCCATAGCCCACTTCCATTCACTTCCATTGGCGACGATGAATGTGCATGATAAAATGGGGGAAATGTGTAAGTTGATGAGTGAAAAACGACTGGATGTTCTGTGTGTGAACGAGACTAAGCGGAAAGGGTGTGACACAACCACACACGGGACATTTACAGCTTTTTGGTCAGGGGTGGATAGTCGAGCCAGTCAAGGTGTTGGGATTATCCTTTCTGCTAGAATGAATGAGTGTTTGATTGATTTTGAATGTGTAAGCCCAAGGCTACTGTGGATGAGGCTGAAGGTCGGTCTTTCGCGCATCTTTGTAGTGGGAGTGTATGCCCCACAGGATGAGCAGTGGGACCGACCGGTCCAACCAAGCACAGAGTAAAAGGCAGGTGTTTTGGGATAGCATGAAAGATACCTTGGGTAAATGCAAGCCGAATGAAAGAATCATAATGCTAGGGGATTTTAATGGTCGGGTGGGAGTGGAGCGTGATTTATATGAAAGTGTTTTGGGTAAGTTTGGTTTCGATAGAGTGACTGAGAATGGAAAAAGTTTGCTTGAAGTATTAGAGTGGAATCTTGTGGTAGCATACACTCTGTTTAACCACAAAGATATCCACATGTATACTAGACAAGAAGGAGAACAGAGGAGTATGATAGATTTTGTGATTGTGGACGACAGATTGAGAAAGACAGTGATGGATACCCGGGCTTATCGTGGCACTGGTGCCGACACAGACCACTATATGGTTGTAAGCCGGTTGAGAGGTTTATTTAAAAGGTGGCGACACTACGCCCATGAGTCTGGGACCGAGCTTGAACGTATAAAAGTAGAAAGTTTGCAAGAAGGGAATAAAAGAGAAGAATTTCGAAATAGCTTGAGAGAGAAGTACGAGAATATGGATGAAGAAGATGATATTGAAAAGTTATGGGTGCAGTTAAAGGAAGGACTTATGCAAGTAGCTGTGAAAGTATGTGGTGTCAGC
The DNA here is from genome assembly GCA_963556515.1 of Nudaria mundana. Classification (NCBI taxonomy): domain Eukaryota; kingdom Metazoa; phylum Arthropoda; class Insecta; order Lepidoptera; family Erebidae; genus Nudaria; species Nudaria mundana. The sequence goes on along the minus strand of OY748310.1, from coordinate 15,102,730 downwards.
AAAAGGAAAAAAGGACGTATGGTCAAAAGAATGAGTGTAGAGGCACATATGGTGGTAGCGGACAAGAAGAAAGCGTGGCTGGACTGGTTGGCAATCAAAGCCAATTACAGAATGAATAAAGCAACGGATGAGGACGTCTCAATAGCAAAAGAGGAATACAAGAAGCGTAAAATAGAAGTAAAGAAGGTAATAGCTAAAGAGAAAGAGAAAGAAAGGGATGAATTTGATAGGAGGTTATCTGACAACTTCCAGGAAAATGTAAAACTTTTCTGGAAGTCTATAAGAACAGCCAGGGGCACTATCCGATCCTCGCAACTGGACAAAGTTAGAAACCACGATGGAAATTCTCTGAGTGGGGAAGAGAGTGTTTTAAAGATATGGAAGGAATATTTTGAAAGTCTGTTTGAGAAAGAGGATGCACAAGCGCAAACTCACATAGAGGACAAGAATGAAAGTGGGAATGAAGAGGAGAATGAAATAAGTGTGAAAGAGATTATGGATGCACTGAATGGCATGAAAACTGGAAAGGCAGCAGGAAATTACAGGATCTCGACCGAGATGCTGAAAGCAGGACAATGCGTAGTATCAAGTCAGCTGTACCGCCATTTTAACCTTTGTTGGAGAAGCGGTAGTGTACCAGGAGACTGGTGCAAAGCCGTCATTGTGCCGCTGTACAAAGGGAAAGCGTCACAGCCAGACTACAAAAACTTCCGCGGGATAAGTCTGCTCAGCGTCGTCGGCAAGTTATATGCAAGGGTTCTGATTATTAGATTGACGAATGACAATGACGACAAAATGGGATGTGCAAGCTGGATTTAGGAAAGGAAGAGGATGCATGGATCTGGTCTTCTCTTAACGCAGGATTGCCGAAAAGTTCCTGGCAAAAAGACAAAAGGTCTACTGCGCTATTGTGGACTTGAAGAAGGCCTATGATAGTGTGGTGAGAAGCGAATTGTGGTCGGCGCTGTCCAAGTATGGAGTAAGCAGCAATCTGATACGAGCACTGCAATCACTTTATGCGGGTGCTTGTGTCCGCATAAACGGGACTTACACCGACTGGTTCGGTATCGAACGAGGTGTCAGGCAGGGCCACACCAATGCTGTTTAATCTATACATGGATAACTGTCTAAATGATCTGAAAGCGAGTGTGTGTGGTTTAAGAAAGGATGAATTGACCATTAAGCGCCTCTTATACGTAGGTCACACGATAAGTTTTGCGTAACTTAAAAAAACAACATGTTAAAACCAAAATATTATGTTTATTGCTTTTCAAAATACTCTCCTTTACATTTTAAACAATTTTTTATGCGATCGAACCATTTTTGAAAACAAGAGGACCACAGATCTGAACGCATGTTTTCTACGTGCTGATTGAACGCTATCACTGCCTCTTTGGAGTTGGTAAAAGTGAAACCTCTCATCAAATCTTTAATTTTGGGGAAAATACAGAAATCACAGGGTGCTAGGTCGGGGCTATGCGCACGATGGGTGACGAATTGTACTTTTTCAGAAGCTAAAAATGACTTTGTTTTGTTGGCCGTGTATGAAGAAGCGTTGTCATGATGTAGGAGAACGCGGCTTTTGGGTCGTCTTTCGCGAACTTTTTCTAACACCCTGGGTAAACAAATGGTAGAATACCACTCGGCATTAACACTCTTTTGATCTTCAAGTGGAATTGTACAGATAGGACCCGTAGCTGAGAAAAAGACGCGATAGTTTTTTTACCGTTTCTCGCCTGCCTCACTTTTGTTGGCTTTTTGTCATTTTCAAACACCCATTCACAAGATTGCTGTTTTTTTTCGGGTTCAAAACAATAAATCCACGTTTCATCTCCTGTGACAATGTCATAAACAGCATTAGAATGTCCGTGGTCGTACTTCAGTACCATCTGTGAGCACCATTCCACGCGAGCCCGCTTCTGCTCCGCTGTCAGTTCATGAGGGATCCAACGACAATAAACTTTCCGAACTTACAATTCTTCGTGTAAAATTTTCTGGATTTGACTCATACCAATCCCCAATAGTCCTTGAATTGTCTCATAGATAATTCGCGGGTTTTCTTCAATTAACCGCTTAACAGTCACCACATTATTTTCGTTGACGGCAGTTGAAGGCCGCCCTTCACGAAATTCGTCATGTAAAGAAACTCGACCTCTCTCAAATTCAGCAAACCATCGCCTCACGGTGCTCAAACAAGGTGCTTCTCTCCCAAAAGCAGTTTGAAGAGCGGCACAGTCTTGCGGAGACAGAGAACTTTTAAAATCATAAAAAATCATCGCTCTAAAATCTGTTCGACTTAATTCCATTTTCGTTGCATACGTAGAACTTTCATGTGTGATAAAAAACAATTGACAAATGATTTCCCGCCAATTGTTTTTTTTTATTACTAAGAAGGTTGCAACGTTTAAAAAAATATAACATTCGAAATTCAAATAGTTCCGATTAGCTAGAAGTGCAAAACTTTTAGTGTGCCCCATGTATGCTGATGACCAGGTAATACTTGCGTCGTCGGCGGAGGAGTTGCAGGTGATGGTTGATATTATGAATGAGTCTTGGAAAAGGAAGGAAATGAAAGTGAACGCAAGTAAGACGAAAGTAATGGTATTTGAACGAGACGAAGGTATGTCAGACTGTACAAGTGAAAGAGTTTGTGTATTTAGGGTGCAAGTTTACAAGGGATGGAAGATGTGACGACGACGAGTTATGGCAGGAAATCAAGTGAATGGGGCTCTGCATAAATTTATGAACAGTAAGAAGATTTCTCAGAGGGCTAGGCTGGCTGTTCATAGAGGAGTGCTAGTCCCTACACTTGTATGGAAGTGAATATTGGGTGTGGCAGTAGAAGCATGAAAGTAAAATAATTGCAGTGGAAATGAGAAGTTTGAGAAGTATGACTGGGGTGACATTGGTTGAGAAAGTGAGGAACAGCGTGATACGAGAACGTTATGGTGTATCAGAAGATGTAGTGAGTAAGATAGAAAAAGGGATGCTTAGATGGTTCGGGCACGTAGAAATGATGGATGAAAGAAGATTGACGAAACAGATACATAAGGCAGGCGTGAATGGACAGGCAGGTAAGGGTCGACCTAGGCGAACGTACTTCGACCAAATCGGAGATGTTTTGACCAAAGGCCAGATCAGGAGTACCCAGAACCGGAGAGAGTGCATGAAGATAGTTATGAAAGTGGAAGAAGCGAAAGAAGTATGCGAGGATCGTAGCAAGTGGAATTCCATAGCTTCTGCCTACCCCCAAGGGAAAGAGGCGTGACCATATGTATGTATGTATGTAACATCTGTCCTAGTTTTTGGAATTTTGGCTTAAATTACAAAGTGGTTATGGAACTTCTATAGTGCCCGGTAACTACTGGCAATGTGTGGGTGTGCAGTGCACCTCTGCCTTTTCAGGGATATAGGCGTGGTATAAGTGTATCTATTTACAAGCTGCCTGCGAATTTTGAGCGTGCTCTTATATACCTACATACAAAAAAAAACTAATCAAATCGAAATTATTTTACCTATAAAGCTACCTACATCGTTAGACTAGGTAGGCTATATAACGTCACGCTACAATCGACAGGAGCGGAGCAGCTATAAAAAGGACTTATGGTTTTTTTTTTTTAATTCCGTGGCCCAAGGCCGCGGCCGCTCTAACGTCCGTTGCCGGGCGTCTCTGGCTACAAGCAGAACGTATTTCCAGTGGCGCCCGGCGGACTTTGACCACCTCTGTGGTCTCTGCGGGGGTTTGGTCGGGATGAAAATCCCGCGTCGTTGGGGTAGGGTTTTATCCCGCGTTAGTGAGTGAATCTGGTTGCGTGCTTTGGGGCACAGGCCCCGCAGCACGCAACCCTTCTAGCCTGCTTCTGTAAGGACGGCGGGTGGCGATCCCGCCATCCTCAGGCCCCGATCATGGAGGTCGATGGTCTTGGGCGTAGATGAGTCTGCGGCGCCCTCGCCGCTGACTACGGTACTCGGCGGGGAGGGTACGCTCCCTCTCCCTCTCGGCCGCCTCCTTCGCGAGCATGACTTGCTCAAGGACTTATGGTAAAGTAAATTCTATTTGCATGTGTAGAGAGTTCGTGACCATACGAAACTTTTGCGGTGGATTTTATTCGAAAGGAGGTGGAGCCTGTAATGTGAGTATAAGTCAGACTACCTTTTTTTTTTTTTTTTTCGCCGGGTGCCACTGGAAATACGTTCTGCTTGTAACCAGAGACGCCCGGCGACGGAGGCCGCGGAACTAAAAAAAAAGGCTACCTTTTTATTTAGGAATATCAAAACGATAAGTAAAAAGTAATTTTGTAAAAGTTTTATAACATAAAATATACGCGTCTATTTGAGTAGTTCCCCGTTTTTCATCGGTTGAGAAATGATGTGAGGACGATAACTAATTTAACACAACACTATCTAGTATTAAACTAGAAGTCATATAGACGTCATATGGACTCTTTTTTGAAATGTATATAAACGATTACAGCACGATGCCGGAGGACCTGGGATATTTGAAAACCTTCTTGTGGGAGTCATTAGTTTTGGGTCCCCGATCTGTGGAGTCATAAACCAACCAACTGTCTTCACTAAATTAGGCTTCTATTCGGATTGGATTGACAACATCATGGCACAGGTTTTTTATTATCAACTTTACATTTTTACTAAACACATACAGTTATAGCTTATTCGTGAATATTTGGATGAAATGGTGTCCTGAAGAACTAGACTGATGACAAGGCAAGATTTCTGGCCACAACCTACTGCCGAATATAAGCACTCCATTATTATTATTGGTTCACCAAGTTATAACGTGTCGTGAAGGAAGGCGTGACCTTCTATATGTATGCATAAAAAGTATAAACAAATTACTTTAAAAACGATATATCATAACACAGTATAAAACAAAGTACGAGTAGCTTCCGCTGTGTCAGTCCCTATGTATGCTTAGATCATTAAAACTACACAACGGATTTTGATGAGGTTTTCACCAATGAATAGAGTGGTTCTTGAGTTCTAGTATTCTATAAACGTACTTAAATACGATTACTTTTTAGGAAGTTTTCACAGTTGCTGTTTCGACTAGTACAAAATCAACTCCAAAACCTATACAATATAACTGGGAGACAACCGGATTTGTAATTGAACCGATTATCAGTAACGAATCAAGGTCTACACCAGACAGCTATGAGATATACGATGAAAATTTACTTAGGATTAAACATGATAAGTTAAAAGATTTACTAGGTACAGTTTTTTTAAGTGAAGAACTTAATGCTTATGTAAATGAAGCTGACTCTGCATACAAAACAAAAACAAATACAGAGCAACAAGTGAATGAAATATAACAAGGTTTGGCTAATACAAATAATGAAATAACAACGAAAGTTATAGCTAAAGAAAGCCCAAAATCTACCACTAATCTTATACGAAGTGACGAAGATGACTCAGAACTGGATGATTTTCTGTGGTCAGGTGAAGCTACGACATGGGCGGAAAAAGGGGTTACTATTATAGATGTTAGTAACCACAAAACAAGTACGATATGGTTGGAAAAATATATTACTATAAAAGATGCTAGTAGTGACGAAACAATTAAGAAATGGGTGGACACAGGAGTTACTATAAAAGAGGCCAGTAATGACGAAGCAAGTACAACGAGGACTGAAAAAGATGTTGCTATTTTAGATACTATTCCTAACAAAGCAACTTTGAAATGGGTGGAAAAGGGAGTTAATTTAACAGAAGCTAGTATTGATAAAACAAGTGTTGAAGATGATGTTGTTAAACTTATTGGAGAATTAAATATAGTTGAAGTAGTACAAAATCGTTTATCAACAAAAAAGCATATGAAACGTCACAAAAAGAGAATAAAATTGAGCCCTCAGAACACTTTAACAACTACTTGAGACAACATGTTGAGAAAAATATCACACTGCTGAATGAAGCTAAAAAGACAATGAAAGAAGTAAAGCATAAAGAAAAAAAAATTAAAGAGGTACCGTTACCGTCAGTGAGTGAGGTTGAGAGTCAAGTGGAAACCAGTCATAAAGAGCGTATTACAGATAAAAATTAAGGTGTACATTCGAGTACAGAAGAAACACTATTAGTGGGCTCAAGTTTAAAAGAAAAGCCCAAAAGCGTCTACCAAAGTAATTTTCTGTCTGAAGCAGCAATGTTTGACTTAATTTCAAATGCTATTGAGCAGCAAGCAAAAACACTAGATAGAAATAGACAAAGTTATTTATTGTAATAATACTGATATTTATTCTTATTGTTTTGTTTTCATAAGCCATGCGTAACTAACTTTTAACTCACTTCGTTGAGACGCAAATCATTTTTGTATCATTTAATGGCATTTCGTTTAGAACAGCAGACTAGTTATAGTTATTAAATTCATATTCAATTCTGCAAAAATTAAATGAATGACTGCAGAGATTCTAAATTGTATTAATTTTCAACTGTACACAGTGCCCAGTACAGCAATAGGCTTGCCGTTTATTTTTTTTTGTGGATTGAGTGTGTTTTTCAACTCTGCCTACCCCTCGGGATATAGGCGACATAGTATGTGTGCAATATAACAATATTTTTACCATTTCGATGTTTATTACCTAATTCTGACCAACTAACACTGAGCAGCAAATCAAAAACTAAAAATTGCGGTACTTTGTTGTAGATATATAAAGGAATATTTATTGCAAAATATAAATATCGAATGGGTTTCTTTGTCCAATTGAGCAACTATTAAGACTCTGGGCGAAGATATATTATTGCAAGATATTTCTCATAACCCGAAAAATGCCAGTTGGTGAGCATTGACGCGTCAGAAGGTTACACCTACTTTTAGGTCGAAAGTTTCAAATACGATAGACTGTTTCCCGTTGTAGTACGCTATAGACCGTGTTAGCACTGTAAAATGCTTGAATCCTGGGAATTAAGTCTCTCTCATGACTCGACAACACTAGAGACACAAGTGTTTTTTAATATAATACCTACTGCTTCTATTAACTTGATTCTGAACAAAGTGAATAGTTGGTTATCGAGGTATAACTTCAATTAACTTCACACACAATAAATTAATTTCGGTGTGTTGTCGTCATCAACAAAAATGAGTTAAAAATCCAAAAATTATACAGGGTTATTTGTAATTAACTAGCATCCTCGCAGGGGTAGATTACTGACATCATAAGTAACAACGTTTGTTGTACAACTTTTTATAATTCGTTAAATTTTACTTTCATACAAAATAAATATTAATTTAGTTTTTCGTCTAACAGTTATTAACTCTACGCCGCTGTTTACACGCATCGTAAAAATTTGGTAAACAAACTCCTATCATCAATTTATGCAATGCACGGGTAGAAGGCGGGGCGCGGGGCGGTGGTGCGGCGCTTGCGCCTTTGACCTTGACCCATTTCTTTTTGCGAGCCGCCAGTCATTTGCTAGAGGCGAACGCGTCACAGGTGTGCGTCAAAAGCCGGGACGTGTTAATAGTAAAAATAATTAGTGCCTTTAATCTTTAAAGCCAGAGTTAATGAACAGTTAATTTTTAGGTGTGGTCTTTGTGTTGGTGTTGAAGGTGACTATTTTGAACGTTATGTGCGCAATACTCATCGGCATGAGCGGGACTTGAACCTCAAGAGGTAATAATTAAATGTACATACTTTGTCAACCATTGGAAAAAATTCAACAATTAAATAAATCTAACTACCACATGCAAATTACCTAACTCTCGTATTTATTCATGCACTGCACTCTGCATTTATTGTGCATGAATAAATAAGAGAGTTGGGTAATTTGCATGTGGCGGAATATTGCAAAGTAGTTAGATTTATTTAATTTAAGTATGGACTTCCGAAAAGTAACGCCTGATAGTATTAACTTTAATTCAACAATTAGTTCAATTATTGTAAATACGCTGATTCCAATTTTTAAATACTGTGAATCATACCTACCTATGTTTGGTTAGACATTAAAACATAAGTGTAAGTACGTTTCAACTTTAGCATTTCTTAGGCATCTTTTTGTTTTTTTAATGTTGCTCGTGTAATGTAACCTGGTAAAGTATGAAGGGATTGTGGACTTAGTGTAAATACCTAGTTACTTTCTACACGCAACAAACCACGCGAGCGATTAATAATCTGGCGAAGAAAGTAGGTAGGTACTCGTATTATTTGGTAGCGCGCGCGCGAACGTGCGTGCGTCGACCTTCAGTTTATGAATGAAACATAGACTTAATAGTGTCGCGTTATAACAATAAAATCTTGAAAACTCGTTATTAAGTAATGTATTCAGTTTTATCAAAAGTCGTAAAACAAACGTTGTTACTTATGATGTCTGCTACCTAACCCTGGGAGGATGCTAGTTAATTACAAATAACCCTGTATATGTATTGGCTTAGTAAATTATAAATAAATTAAATTAAATTACTCTTGAGTGCTTGATTAACGATGAGTTCTTGTATACAGTCAGGTTTCGTCCGGATCTGATGACTAATTTCCTTTTCACAGAGATACCAGTTATTGAACTTCGAGCATTCTGCTTCTATGTACACATCTTACATCTATCGGGCCCCAGCGACCTCACCTGCTAGTGGCGCACCTGCTGATTAACGGACGAGGTTCGTATATTACGGTACCCATGTGGTGGCTTCGGCCCCTACGTGGATACCAGGTGGTACAACAGTGTTGGTCCGGGGGGGTACCACCGTGCAGCTGTGCTAAAGCCCCCCAAGTAACCCAGCCCAGGCTGGGTTGCGTTAGGGGTTCAGCAGCTGCACTGCCGGGCCCAGGGCGATGTATGGTGCGGCAGGCAGGGGGCAGTCCAGTGGGGGCGAAGCGGAGTCTAGTGTGGGTGGTGTGGGTCGATTCGCCGGCCAGGGAGACTCTTAGCAACGGCGTTGCCGCGGCCGCCCGCAACATAGTCATGGGGCCCGCCTGGGACCAACCACCCCAGGAGGCTGCCCCACATGTTGCGCATAATCCTGATGTGGGGTCGCCGCTCCGGGTGGTAACCGGTGTGGGGTAGCGGCGGCCTTGCATCAGGGGGGTTTGGGAGCCCTTCCGTCCGGCGGGTCGGCTCCGACCTAGCCACACGGTTCTAGACGAAGCTAGCCTCTGCACTTTGTCACTTACTGCCGCACCAAATGACGCCCTGTCTTCACGCTTCCCTATATCTCATCATGACAGTGCAACAAAGTTATAAACGGTACACAGCGGCCTCTAGAAACCCCACAAAGTCGATTCCTTTTGAGGTGGAGTTCGCGAATATCCGCGGACTCCATGCGAACCTCGATACCGTCCACCATCACCTAGAGACGGCACGGCCTTCTGTGATGTTCCTTACGGAGACACAGATACGCCGCCCTGACAACACGTCTTACCTCAGTTACCCGGGTTATGTCATTGAGAAACAATTCCGCGACAAAGCCGGAGTGTGCGTGTTCGTTAGGGCGGATGTCTGCTGCCGCCGGTTGCGCTGTCTAGAGAACCCCTCCTACTCCGTCCTTTGGCTGCACGTGGATCATGGCTCTATGAGCCAGGTCTACGTGTGCGTCTACCGCTCCCACACAGGGGACACTGGGACAACAAGGCTTTTCGAATACCTCAGCGAAATGGCTGACGATGCGCAGGTGCGGTTCCCGAACGCTGACCTGGTTTTCCTGGGGGACTTTAACGGTCATCACGTTGAGTGGCTGGGGTCCCTTAGGACCGATCATGCGGGACGATCCGCCCATGCATTCGCTCTCTCCCATGGGCTGACCCAGATGGTACAGGGGATCACCGGGATACCTGACAGGTACCACACGCCCGCCTTGCTGGATCTACTGCTGACGAGTCGCCCAGCCGAGTACAGTGTGTCGGTACGCGCCCCACTGGGCACTTCCGACCACTGTGTGGTGCACGCCAGCTTCCAAGTGCTACCGCCTGCTCGTGCTGAGCAAATGACTCGACGACTATGGCACTACTCGTCGGCAGACTGGGAAGGTCTCCGCGATTACTTTGCGTCCGTCCCGTGGAGCCAACGCTGCTTTGTAGGGAAGACGCCTTCGGATAGCGCTGCTGCCGTTGCTGGCGAGATCAGTCTAGGGATAGAATATTATATCCCTTTCACTGATGTCGCGCGTCTGTACCGCCTGTCATACTGTACAGGACTCGTGCCGGAGGTCTGGAAAGAGGCGAACGTACAACCGATCCCCAAGAAAGGGGATCGCTCCGATCCAGGCAACTATCGACCCATAGCTGTCACCTCAGTCATTTGCAAGGTGCTTGAGTTCCTTATCAATAAGCAGCTCATGCGATACCTGGAGGATCACTCGCTAATCAATGATCGGCAATATGGTTTCAGGCCAAAACGATCAACGGGTGACCTCCTGGCATTCGTCACGCATGTATGGGGTGGGGCTATGGAAAAGTACGGCGAGGCTATTAGCCTGGACATCGCCAAAGCTTTCGATAGGGTCTGGCATGCTTCGCTCCTTACCAAGCTTCCGGTATATGGTCTACCTCCTCAACTGTGCAGCTGGATTGCCAGCTTTTTAAACGAGCGCCGAGTGCGGGTCCTCTGCGATGGCCAGGCTTCTCGCTTCTTGCAAGTGAATGCCGGGGTACCGCAGGGGTCCGTACTATCACCAACTCTCTTTCTTCTGCATATCAATGATATGCTATCCCTCGGGAACATTCATTGCTATGCAGATGACAGCACACTGCACGGGAGTTACTCGGTTCGTCCGACGGCGGGGCGATCTGAGATTGAGGAGGAGAGACGATGACTCGTGGCTGATCTCGACCGTAACCTCGACAGTATCTCCCAATGGGGTGCCGAGAACTTGGTCGAGTTCAATGCCCGCAAAACACAGGCCACAACCTTCCCCTACCCACTCTTCAGAATGCAACATTACCAATGAAGGATAATCTAGACATCCTTGGCATAGACGTACGTCGAGAGCTCAATAACACTAAATACATTGAGAGATGTATTGGACTAGCTTCGCGGAAACTAGGAATACTGAACAAGGTAAAGCGATTCTTTACACCGCACCAGAGGTATCTGCTGTACAAAACGCAGATTAGACCCTGCATCGAATACTGCTCTCACCTCTGGGACGGCTCCGCGAAGTATTTGCTGGACGCACTCGACGCTATGCAGCGACGCGCTGTTCGCATTATAGATTGTCCGGAGGTAACGGGAAGCCTTGAGCCGCTAGCCCAGCGCCGAACAATTGCTTCCTTGGCCGCGTTCTACCGTATTTACCACGGTGAGTGTTCTGAAGAGCTCTTCAATCTGATCCCACCCTCTCCCTTCCGATCCCGAACAACGCGTGCCGGGCAGAGATGTCACTCTCGTACCGTGGAAACCGTCTTCGCGAGAACTGAGCGTTTTAAACGTTCGTTTCTCTGCCGAACGATGGTGGCTTGGAACGCCCTGCCCGCGCACGTGTTTCCTCCAACATATAACCCTGGGTTTTTTAGGCGAAGCGTGAAGAGGTACATTACTGGGTCGTCAAGTTGAGGGTCACTCTCTATAGTATTCCTGTGTACTGTGAGAGTTGCCCACAATCGCCAGACGTCGCCACAGCTTACCATCAGGCGGGTGGCGTCAATTTGTCGACATAAATATAAAAAAAAAAAAAAACGAATTTGTCTTTATTGGTTGCTATGTAGGGAAAGGTAGGGATTGGGGCTTGACCGTGCTTATTAGGAACTGTAGATAACCTATATAAAGTATATGTATCCTTAGAAACGATTGGAAACCTAAAGACTAATACAACCTGCTTATTATTGAAGTGTGATCCCGGATTTATAATATTATAATATTCCCTTAATTCTAATTGCAATAACCCATCCTTACCATATATTTTATTTAATTATAAAAATATTTTTTTTTCATTTTTTTTTTTTTTTTTTAAGTGTATCTATCATGTATATCTATCATGGAATGATGAGTGCTAGACGCCCGGATAAATGCTAACGTATCTTCTATTCTAACTAATTCTAATCTTAAATCTTCTACGTTCTCATCCCACTCTAATAGTAGTTCTAGAGTACTGTTCATTTTAATCTAATTATCAACTAACTGTGGTAATATACTATTTGATTTATTCATCCATTCTTTACTGAGATTTAATTGACTATTGAATTTCTTTGCTAGCTTATCCTGGTTATTATGTAATACTTTAATTGCGTTATTATATTATAATGCAGCTGTGTAGTCTAAATTTCCTGATATGCTCTTAATCACAGAGCTAAGACCGTCTACTAGACCTCTTTTAACACGATCGGGTTCTAAAGATTTTAATTGATTTGATAATTTGCCAATTTATCCAATAAGAAAATTTATTCGAAATTTAAATAACGCGTACATACCGATGCTAAGCTGACTTTGATAATTTGAGAGCTGATTTTGTAGGGTTACGACTTGATCTTCGATATCCTTCAAATTAATGTACTGAAGGAAAGTATGATGATGGGTGGTCATCCTCGATGGTCCAAGCTTGTATGGTAATAATCCTGGTCCATCGGCTAAACTCTCAAGTTTGATCTCCGTTGTCCACGTCCCGTGGACTATCAGGAATGGTAGAATCCTGTAACAAGTTAGGGGTTTTAGGGCCTCTTCTTAGCCTGGCTTTGGCTACAGGGCCGCGTTTTCTGGACGTGTATATATGAATCGGTAGGTCTGTTAAGACAGTGTCCTGGGTATATCTGGGTGCGGTTTTCTGTCGAGAAGCTAATGGGTTCTTAATGAACAATTGTTGTTGGCGAACATATTAAATTTCTGGCTCACGGGTTTTGTTTCTATTTTCTATTAGTGCGGTTCGGTTTGTTAATGATGATTCATTAACAATGTCATAAACTTGTTTCATTCGTTTTTATGGTTCTCTACATATTGTTGTAAAAGTTGTTGTGTGGGATCTAGATCTAGAGCGTCTCTGGGATCGAAGTGTCCTGTCAGTAAGTCAAATGGTTTACACTTGGTAAAGCTATGGATGGAACTATTATATCCTATGATGGCGTATGGCATAAGGTTGACTATCGGTTCATCCTTATGTTGTAATTTTAGTATCCTTAAGTGCTCGAGAATAGTTGAGTGAAAACGTTCAATGTTACCATTATCGTTGGGCGAATGTGGTAACACCCTATGGTGATTTATTTTATGGAGACGTGTAAATTCCGAGAAAAGTTGGTTAGTAAATTCAGTGCCGTTATCAGTTATTAAAGTTATCGGTACGCCATGGTGAGTGCAGAATTTAAGTAGTGATTGGATAATGCTTATGCCTGTACTATCTCGGAGGTGATATGCTTGTCCGTGCTTAGTAAATACATCTATAAAAGTAATGTATTTTTTGCTGTGAACAGTGAATAAATCCATATGAACTATCTCGAATGGTTTCGTTGCCGGAGGTACCACATTAAACTGAGGTTTAATAGGTCTCCTATCATATTTAGCCTGGCCACATATAGTACATTCATTAATGAATTTTGTTATATTGTCTTTAATTTTTGGCCAATAGTATTTTCTGGAGAGGGCTAAATGACATTCTGTAATGCCGCGATGGTTTGTTGGACCGTCATGGTGGTGTTGGATTATTTCCTGTTGGTGGAGATAATCTTTGACGTTTTCGAGCTCGACTTTGGTTAACACAAGGCTTTACTTTGGGATTAACGTATTCTCTGATGGCATTGATTACGTCATTAGCAAGATTAGATGATAATATTTGAATAGATATTCGTGTGTGGGTTTCGAAAGGCTTGGATGTAGCTGGTTTACGTTTAACGTCATCTACTACGGTGAAGCATATTTGACGGTGGAATTTATTGAGAGGCTCATCTCTTATGAGTATTTCTAAAATGGGGGTTTCTAGACTAGTGTGCACGGTTTCGGTGGATGAATTGCCGAACGGTGGGCTTTCTGTGGGACTAGGCATGATTGAAAATATTTCTTCTATAAGAGAATTTGTTTCTTCGTTATGAATCTCCACCCGGGAGAGGGCATCGGCATTTGTGTTGGTTTTCTCTTCTTCATTTAAATGATCGGTACGTAAGCGCGAAAAAACGTCCCTAGTTCGAATGTTACTCTCATCTATATGATCGGTCTCAATATTGAACATACTTGCACGCGCAGGTCTGTCAAGTGATAGTATAATGTCGTTGTTACTCGGATTTTCTATCTATAAGTTAGAAGTAACGGTTGTTACTTATGTTGGTTATGCATTTGCGTATAATACAATTGCATATGGTCTGTTCGCTAACTAATGCTGCGCCGTCGGGGGCGTCAATGGGAATTCTAACTAATTTTGAAGATTGCGCGGGAAGAATGTCCTCATAAAGGTTAACGTTACATGAATTATACATACGAATTAAATTAGATGCTGATTGCGTTATCAGCTTTTGATCTTTGAGATCAATTTTTGACTCGAACTTTGTTAACAAATCTAAACCTATTAAGCCATCGAAATAATCGTGAAATCGCTATATGAATAATTTAATGCTATCGGTATCGTTAAATTCCTGAAAACAAGGCAAAACAAGGCAGGGTTATTGAATAGTTGTTTCTACTTACTGCATGTACATTGGTGACCTCAAAGGGGTCGTAATTAAGGGGGAAATTTGAAAAATATTTCTCTACAGCTTCGGGGCTGATAAATGACTGATTTGCGCCAGTGTCTATGAGTAACTTTAAAGGAGGGTTTGATATTAATATGTACGGCAATTGACGCTGTGTCTGAAGGGTTAATTCTATGGTGGCTTTTTTACATGGACTCCCTTCTGAAAATCCTGGCTAGATGAAGAGGAAGAGTGACTTAGACCGGGTTGCGGTTCAATTGCGCATTGCGAATCGTTGGGGGAAAAATTATTATATATCGGTTCAAAGTTGCACTCTAATGCAGCGTATGAATCGTAATCGGAACAATTACAATCATTATTATAATTATACTCGTCCGCCTCGTAATAATACTCCGATGGGTAATATGACTCATCGTATGACGCGCACTCGTTCATGTTCATTTCACGAGTTTTAAAATAGTTATTTGGTGGCGGGTTACCTGACTTACGCCAATCATGACCAGACATCATTGGCTTAGTGGTGAAGTGTTGTACACCACTCATAGGCTTAGGGCCATTATTTTGTGGTGGAACGTTCCTAGGTGGCAATCTAAAAAGGTTACTCTGCGGGTTATACGATTGTGGTAAAGCTCGGAACATTTGCTGTGTGCGATTCGGCATACGGTATTGCGATTGCTAATTCATATTATTATTAAACTTAAATGGTTGCGGAGCGATTTGGTTAGGCTTCATTCCTACGGGGCTTGGCCAGTTAGGAATAGGTCCTGAAAAATTATGAAAGCGTGGGGGCATATGGTTACCCTGTTGTGACAGATGGTTGGGGGGTTTATAGCTATTGGAAGTGACCCTAACGGCTCCTTAAGACCTTTGACAAACGCCTGCATAGTGACCTTTTTATATAAAGATCGTTTTGCCTCTACAGTAGTCGGAATATGTTCGTGAAGACTTACGTAGGTAATTATCGTACTGAATAAAGTTTGGCAATGCTCATAAAATTCCTGAGGGGTCTTGTTACCCTGCGTAGCTAAAGAGAGGTCTCGGTACAAGGCTGTCTCGTCTCTCTGATCAGAGAAATTATTAATTAACGCTGTCCTAATACCCTGCCAACTATCTGGTATTCCATTTGAATTTATGGTACAAGCTGCGGAACCCTTAATTTTATTTAAAATACCATTCATGAGGCACAAGTTCGCTAACTCGTTGCCTGCCGCTCCATTAATATACTGATGAACGATTTGATCACAAATAGAAATAAATCTAGTCAATACTACGAGGAAGGACCCATATATTCGGGTTACCATCGAATTCTGGCACCATACATAGTGTTTTATAGATAATATCCGCCATATCTGGGGCACGGCCCTGGCCCTGGCCCTGGGGCTGTACCTGAACCTGATCGTATCCCAGTGACATGGTAGAGCTAGGAGTAACTAAAATATCGCTATCTAACTTTCTACCTAAATCTATAGAGTTCCAGCGAGCCAAACGCGATGTAGGCTCCCCGGTCTTGGGATTTTTCGGATGAAAAATCTTGGAAAAAGGAAAACACTTAGGAAATAAAATGAAAGCAACACTAGACAAATTCAAGTGTATATACTTACATATATATCATATCTGGTTCTCGCGAATGTATGTCTGGATTCTTCTTCCGGAACTGCAGCTGGACCGTAGATTCGGATATTCGGTGACGGGGCTAGATAGCCACCCGGGTGACTCGCGTACGCGGATATCGATATTAGAGATCCCTAAGCTCGCGAACCGACCCGCGAATATCCTACCGACTGCGCCAATTACGTTAGCTGCAATCGGAAGATTGAAAAAAAAACAAATTGATTTTCACTTACTTTAATTTAAAGAAAACTTTTACAATTAATTATAACTAATTTAATATAAATGAAACCTATTCGTATCTATTTGCGTCACAATTCGCAAACGCTGCGATGTCGTTTCCGTTGGATGGATCAATATGTATATCAATATGTATATGTTATGATGTATCCCGTGCTTCGTCAGCAATTCCCTTCAGGTAGCAGCGCGTAACAAGTACAAACAAAATAACAAAACAAAAATATAAAGCAAAATATAGTAATCACTCTCCTCACGAGACACTTCCAGAGCGGTGAAGTGTATCGATCCGCTAGGGTCATCACTGATTAGTGAGTATGCGTATAAGTATAAGTTACGGGTTTTTAAAAAACAATTGGTTAATATAGAGTATTATATTGTTATGAACGGAATATCTTTGGAAATTGGATATGAGTTATTATAACAATAAAAAATACGCACATAAAAGGAACATAATAAAACAAGTGCATTTAATATTTTAAGTGTATTGAGCAAGTATACACTTTGTTACATTTAAATAAGTTATTTAAAATTTGCTTTTATTATATTTTATAAATTTCCACAACGTATTTAGAAAGTAAATCTTAATCGTCATGTTGTCCATCAATATTAATATTCAGTTTATTATATTATTGACCACCATTGTTAAAATTCAATGTCTTGTGAAATTGGCGATTCTTAAAAGTAATAATAACATCGGAAATTCTGAACAGAAAACATGGGACACTATGAATAAGTTATTCAATACTCTTAAGGTTCAGAACGCAAAACCACCCAAGTTTTTTCCGATACACAAACATTTGATACCAGAAGAATCAACAAGTCTCAATAAGGTTGTAGAATCTATAAATAACGACATTGATAAGAGTACTAACAATTTTATAACGAAAATAAATGAGATTTTGCAAGAATGCAATAAAAGTAATAATGTTGATGATAGTGATGTATTATTAGATACATATATAGAAACTTTTGTTGGAAAACTAAAATTTTTAAGAGAAAAGTATGTTCAAAACACTGTTAGAGACACAAAGGTATTTAAGAATCCAAATATAAAAGGAGGCACTTTGGTAAACGTTGCAGAGGTTATTGAAAACGTACACACAAAAACAACATTGAAAGATGAACTATTGCCGGAAAATCTTATAAATAATTCTGAAAATTGGAGTATGTAATTTGTTTATTACTGTTTAACACTAACTAAAGAAAGTTAAATAAAAGTTTAAAATCGTTTTTATATTTTTTGATTATCTTTTTCAGCGTCAAGTGGCCGCCGCATTTTTAAAGGAATTAGAACACGAATCAAAGACTTCCCCTTCGTGGCTAGTGTACAGTTTTTCAAGAAATTTCAATGTGCGGGCTCAATCATCAAAAATGATTTAGTTATCACTGCTGCGTCCTGTTTACAGCTGTGAGTTATTTTACACCATTTTAAATTACACATCGGACCACTTGAATGATAAACAGTTATTGGCAGTAATAGAAATAGCTATACTGAAAAAGTAAAGCATACTAGATAATAATATAAATTATGTAAAGCAAAATTATTGAGAAGAAAAGACCAAATTTCGTATGTTTTTTTCTATGTACTAGGGCAGACATTTTCCTGGTTCTTTATATGGGCCAAAACTTTTACGTCTATCAACAGGTACACTTCGTGTTTGTGAGAATGATTTGGGAAATATGGAAATTTATTTCAGCCATTCAAAATATTCTGATTATTTTGGATCATCTACAACACCTACTACTTTTTCAGAGCGTGGAATAACCGTTTTTATCGTGAAAATCCAGCATTTATCTCTGTTCAAATTGGTAGTGATTTATATGAGTATGGAGGTGAAAACATTGATGTGCAAGAGATATATTTCTACCCATCATATGATCCGAAAACCCTGCAGCATAACCTAGCCATAATGAGGCTGTCAAGGAAAATTTCCTTCAGAAAGAATCAAAAAAGGGTTCGCAAAATTGATATAGCTAGGAGCCCATCCCCACTATCGAGTATTAACTACATAACTATTGTTGGTTGGGGAGCTAGAGATGTGAGTATAAATTACATAAATAATAATATACATACCTACATATACAGGATGTTACGTAAGGGTTATACCAACCCGAAGACACCCCCATCAGCTGGTCGACCTGAACCCGTTTCGATATGTGTCGACTGCCAAACAAGAAAAAAAACATCCAGAAAAAAAACATTATTACCGAATAAAGCACTCTTGTTTGAATAACATTAGCTAAAATCAGCAGATACGGTCATCGACATCAACAAGTAGTACAAATAAAGCGCGCCTGTAAAAAACCTTCTCTCCCTCTTCTGGTTGGAACATTTTGTCTCTGTTTCGCATCAAGGTCGCGTGTCGGTCGGTTAGCGACGCCGCCTCCCGCGCCTCCCACAATTGTCTATTAGTAAGTACGTCAAGCACTAGTGTTGGGACACGTTTGTTTTGATTTGAAAGAAACATATCAAAAGGCGTTCTGGGCGATCAGCTGATGGGGGTGTCTTCAGGTTGATATAACCCTTATGTAACACCTGTATATCAGGCTATTTGAATACAAGGCTTCTACGAGGCAATCTTATTTTAATTTCACCGGGGTGCCCTCTGGTATTATGCTTCCAAGGACGTATCGCAATGGACGTTGTGGCCTCGTTAAAAAAACTCTTTGAGTGTATGTCTATTAATTATGGCTGTTTTTAATTATTAAATTAACCAACTAGTCTGCTACTATTTAATCTATCATGGTCAACAACTATTAGAATTATCGGGATATTTACCATGTAAAGTTAGTTTAAATTACCGATATTTCAACACTGTTGCTAGCGCCACGATTCCGGAGGAACTTGATCATGGTGCTTCCAACAGTGCCGAAACATCAGAATCACAAATTAACGTTACATGGTAATCATCCCTATAATTCTAATAGTAATTACTATACCTTACTTAAGTAACAATGTTTTAGGCCAGCAACATCATATCCAACATTCACCATAACAGACTCTCATACGCAGACCTGGACGTCTATCCACTTTCCGAATGTCGAGATGTTTATGGAAAGTATGACCAAGTGATTTATTTAACTCTAGTACCTATTATCTCAGACGCGGGATGGAATCCCAACACCTAAAGATGCGGGACTACACCCTTTATCCTTTCGAAGGCGTACCGTACACAGGACGTTAGGGCGAAAAAAAAAGTGGGTATACCTACCCAGCCAGGCGTTTAATATTTTCTAACGGGAATACATGACCGAGCTAAAATGTATCTTATAGGAAGGGAAAAACACACAATTTATTTTAAATACATGTTAAAATTAGCGAAGAGGAGATGTACTAATGGAAACGTTTGAACCGATTAAGGTGAAAATTAGCACACGCCAACATAGATTGATAATTGATTTGCAATTTGTTCACAAGGGTAATAATGTTCCAAAGTTTAGTTGGTATCGTTTTTCTAGAAAATTCGTCACAAAGAGAAATTTCTGCGGTGGATTCTTCTCTAAAGGAAGTGGAGCTTGCAATGTAAGTATAGTCTTACACACTAATAAAAACACTTTTTATCCCCAAAGGTAGACAAATGCGTTCATTGCACCACATTTCGCCAATTTCTTTGGTCTCACGTAATAGAGCGTATTTCTCCAGAGCCTCGTCTATCTGTCTGTCAGCAGGTGAGTACAGGTGTGGGCTTACAAATGTCGATAGCTCCTTAATAATTAACAATTCAATAATTTGAAAATAATATAATGTTGAATTTTAGATAATTGCAATGATTTCGCTAAATAGAAGACATTATAAACGTCGACCTCGTGAGTAGGTGAAACATATGTCGACGTTTATAATGTCTTCTATTTAGCGAAATCATTGCAATTATCTAAAATTCAACATCATATTTTCAATTGTTTTATCATGGACTTTCGCCAGGTAACGCCTGACTCCATTCAGAATTCAATAATTGTTTATACTCAATTTAATATTATAAGTACAATATAAAAGCCTTCTTTATACGATCAGCGTGATGTTGGAGGACCAGCTGTGGTTGACTACACGCTCGTTGGTGTCATCAGTTTTGGCACCGCCGTATGTGGAACACCGGATTCACCAACGGTCTTCACTAAGCTCGGTTACTATGCAGATTGGATTGATGAAATTATAGAACAGGTAACTATTGCAGCAACCCAAGCGTAAAAAACGTCTTTCTTTTCGTATGGTTAGTGGTGTTTTATACAATCAAACTCCATTGCCAGTCGCCGGGATCGCTCTGTAAATTTTCTTTGGCTGTTTTTCATAGTATCTCATGGGCAAGTGAAAATTACTTGGGTACAGAATTTAAAATGTTAATGGAGTCCCTAAACATATATAACTTACCGACTATAAATGGACTAATACAACTCTTATTTTTAGGAGGTTCCATCAACTTATAAAAGAACCACAACGATAGAACCAACATATTTTTCAGTCACTTTTAAACCAACTAAAAATTTAGAAATAATGCCAATAACTAAGAAAATGAAGCCTAAAGTTAGAAATCCACAAACAAATGTTAACGACTTTCTGGTATCTGAAGAAATAAAACAAATGATCAAAACACAACGCCTTGAGCCTCAACAAAAGAAGAACGCAAGAACACCAGGCACTGCTGTAACTTCAAGAACTGAACTCAAAATGTGGCCGCAGCAATTTACTGAAAACCATGATAATTACACCACACCGATTGTAAATAAAATTACACAACAGGATTACGAAGGAGAAAGCAGTGACGAAGAAACAGGTCTTGAAATAAACAAACTCATAAATGTATCCACACAGAATATTGCCAACAATGATGAAATTACAACAGGCACTGAAATAACTGTACTTAAAATGTGGCCGCAGCGATTTACTGTAAACCATTATAACTATACCACACCAGTTTTAAATAAAGTGACGCAACAGGTATATTACAAAGGAGAAAGCAGCAGTAGTGACGAAGGGTCACAAACTGACACAGATTCTGTCAATGATCCGCCTCCAGAAGACACAATTGATTTAATCAAAACTTTTACAATATCATCGGATTTACCATTTATTGGAACTCAATTATACCAAGAGCAAATTAATAATTATAGCAGTAATGAAGGGTTAAAGAGAAACATGAAGCTGCATAAAGAATATACTTATAACTTAACAGCTACTCTAGTTACACCAAACAAATTAACAGAACGAGATATAAATAAATTTAGCGAAAATCAACAAAATAATATAAAAACCGAAAAAGCTGATGTTATTGAAGTAAAAAATGATACGCTATCAGTTAAAGAGGACATTAATGCTTTAATTGATGGTTTAGATCTAGAAAACCTATTGGACAAAGAAGATAATAGTCGGAATGATAATATGACACATGATTCAACTACAAATAAGGATAAACAAGAATTGCAGAAATTAACGACAACCAAACAACTTGTTATATCTAGGGATAAAGATACTTTAAGAGTACCAGCAAAACCAAGTCAAAACGTCACGATTACAGAACTACCAAAGACTATTGATTTGGATAAAATATCTAGATCTATGGTTTATGAAGTTGTTGCATTAATAGTTGAAGACGAATTACAAAAACAACGTTTTGTAGAAAAACTTATTCAGAAAAGTCACCATTATTTGATATAATTGTTTTATCTGATGATTATTAATAGGCGTGATGACAAAGATTCAGTGATTTTAGGAAAAAATACATATTAAAAGGATTTACGTTAATTAACTAATTTGAGATATATTGTATGCATCTTTCTGTAATAAAAAAAAATATGCCTGTCATTTGAGATAAAAAAAATGATTTAAATATTGATATCTGCCTTTTTGACTGAAACAGCGTTAGACGCATAACATCACTTTTCCATAAACTTTACTGTGTTTTGATTAAGTATGACTGTTTTACAATTTATGACGTCAGACCCGACGTTGGGCACCAGGTCATATACGACGACCGTGTTGCTCTATGGGGAGAGCGGATGCCCAGCGCATCGCGCGGCTTGGTCAGGAGCTCACTTCCCATCCCACGGGCAACCGTGGATACTGGCAACTGGCCAAGGCCGTGCAATCTAACTTCTGTCAGCCCTCGCTGCCACCGCTGCGTTACCCAGATGGAACACTGGCTCACAAAGCCCAAGAGAAAGCGGATATGCTCGCAGACCTCTTTGCGGCTAATTCCCGGGTCGACGACCGTGGCCTGTAGCCCCCCGCCACCGCCAACTGTGGCTACACTATGCCTGACATTGTACTCAGGCAATGCGATGTACGGGCAGAGCTGCGATCACTCAACACGCGGAAAGCCAGTGGCCCTGACGGCATTCCGGCGGTGGTACTACGGAAATACGCAGCTGAGTTGTCTCCTGTACTTACTCGTCTGTACCGCCTGTCTTACTCCACAGGAATTGTGCCGGAGGTCTGGAAAGAGGCGAACGTACAACCGATCCCCAAGAAAGGGGATCGGTCTGATCCGGGCAACTATCGACCCATAGCTGTCACCTCAGTCATCTGCAAGGTGTTTGAGGTCCTCATCAACAAGCAGCTCATGCGATATCTCGAAGATCACTCGCTACTAAATGATCGGCAATACGGCTTCAGGCCAAAACGATCAACGGGTGATCTTCTGGCATTCGTAACGCATGTTACGTATGTGTTGGAAAGGTACGGCGAGTCCTTGGCGATTAGCCTGTACATCGCCAAAGCCTTCGATAAAGTCTGGCATGCTTCGCTCCTTTCCAAGCTTCCGGCATATGGTCTACCTCCTCAACTGTGCAGCTGGATTGCCAGCTTTCTGAACGAACGCCGAATGCGGGTCCTCTGCGATGGCCAGGCTTCTCGCTTTTTGCAAGTGAATGGCGGGGTACCGCAGGGGTCCGTGCTGTCACCAACTCTCTTCCTTCTGCATATCAATGATATGCTATCCCTCGGG